>CM021100.1:950653550-950927096 GCA_007115665.2 Sequoiadendron giganteum | reverse complement strand
GATCCTCAACCCTCATATAGTTGTCCCTCCCTCCTCTTCTATCCTTCTCTCCATCTCTCAGGTCACTCCCTCCCACACCCTCTTCCTCTCTCCCTCCTACCCCCTCTCCCTATCTCAACTCTCTCTCTCTCTCTCTCTCTCTCTCTCTCTACTCTCTCTCTCTCTCTCTCTCTCTCTCTCTGTCTCTCTCTCTCTCTCTCTCTCTCTCTCTCTCTCCTCTCCCCTCTCCCCTCTACCCTCTATCTCTCTCCCACTCCCTCCCTCTCTCTCTCTCAAGTCTCTCCCTCCTACCCCCTCTCCCTCTCTCAACAATATATATCTCACTCACTCAATCCTATCTCTACCCTTAACCATTATACCCTCTACCCTCAAACCTAAACCATCAAACCTAAACCCTTACACCCTAAAACTTTAAACCCTCTACCCTCTACCCTCAACCCAATACCCTAAACCATCACCCTATAGGTCATCAACCCTATACCCTAAATTCTCAACCCTCTACCCTATACATTGGATCCTCAACCCTAATATATCTCTATACCTTTGTCTCCTTCTCTCTATCTCATATCTCCCTCCATCTCTCTATCCATCCATACCTCCCTCTCTACCCTAATGCCTCAACCCTAAACCCTCAACCTTTAAACCCTTAAACATTCAACCCTCTACCCTCAACCCTAAATAATCCTTAAACCCTCTACTCTCTACCCCCATCCCAATACAATAAACCATCAAACCTATAGGTCCTTAACCCTATACCCTCAATTCTCTCTCTCTCTCCTCTCTACCCATTAACCCTCTACCCCCCTCTACCCATAACACTTAATCTCTCCCTCTCTTAACTCTCTCTCTCAATCACTCCTATCTCTCTCTTTGACCCCCCTCTCTCTCCCTCTCCCTCCCTCTATCCATACCGCCCTACCTAGCTAAGTCCCTCTCACTCCAACCCCTTCTCTCCCACTCCCTTTCTATTAATATCTCACTTCCACCCCCTCTCCCTCTTCTAGACTCTCTCTCTCTCTCTCAAGTCTCTTTCTCCCAACTCCTCTCTCTCTTAGGTCTCGCCTTCTAGTAACCTACCTAGGTAACTCTCTCTCTATATCCCCTCTTTCTATCTATCCCTCCCACCTTACCTAGATAAGTCCCTCTCACTCCATATCCCTCTTTCTCTCCATCTCGCAGGTCACTCCCTCCCACACCCTCTCCCTCTCTCAGGTCTCTCACTCACACTCCCTCTCTCTCTCTCCCCCCTCTCTCTCACACTCTAAGGTATCTCCATTTGGTACCCTACCTACATATCTCTCTCTTTGTCACCCTCTCTCTCTCCCTCTCTCTTAATTATCTCTCTCCCACCCCCTCTCTATCTCTCTCCCTCCCTCTATCCCTCCCACCCTACCTAGCTAAGTCCCTCTCACTTCAACCCCTTCTCTTAAACTCTCACTTCCACCCCTCTCCCCCTCTCCCTCTCTCTAGATTCTCTCTCTCTCTCTCTCAGGTCTCTCCCTCTAGAAACCTACCTAGGTAACTCTCTCTCTCTCTCTCTCTCTCTCTCTCTCTCTCTCCATCTCTCTATCTATCCCTCCCACCATATCTAGATAATTCCCTCTCACTGCACCCCCCTCTTTCTCTACCTCTCTCAAGTCACTCCCTCCCACACCTTCTCCCTCTCTCAAGTCTGTCACTCAAACTCCCTCTCTCCCACTCCCTCTCTCTCACACTCCCTCTCAATACCTATCTCTCAATTCTCTCCCTCTCACCCCCCTCAAACTCTCAAGTCTCTCCCTTTGGCACCCTACCTACATAACTCTCTATCTCTCTCACCATCTCTCTCTCACCCCTTTGTCTCCCTCTCTCTCAATTCTCTCTCTATCTCTCTCTCCCTCCCTCTTTCCCTCCCACCCTACCTAGCTAAGTCCCTCTCACTCCAACCCCTTCTCTCCCACTACCTCTCTCTTAAACTCTCACTTTCACCCCCTCTCCCTCTCTCCAGACTCTTTCTCGCTCTCCCTCTCCCCATCCCACCCTACCTAGAGAACTCTCTCTCTCCCTCTCTTCTAATTATCCCTCCCTCTAAAGACATACATAAATACATAAATACATAAACACATACATACTTACATACATACAAGAATAATACATATGCATATACAATCCTACATCCATACGATCATACATACATAGATGTTTAGATACAATCTTACATACAATATACATGCATTGATACATACAAGCATACTACATACATACATATATATATACATACATACATGGCATACAAGCATACATGTACATACAAACATACAAATATATCAACATAAATTAAATAAAGTGGAATTTAACATAAAGGAAGACATAACACGAATGCATTATAATGCTCTCGCATTATGTCTTAGTTGACATGTTTCCCGTAGAAGCAAAAAACCATGTCAAAATCTAGATATAATTCGAGTGCGTTATAATGCACTTGTGTTATATCTTGCTTTGGGAATCCCCAAGCCTTAGGATTGGTATTTTCCTTGGAATACCAACCCAAAGGCTTGGAAGGCGTTCCCAATGACCAAAGACATGTTTTTGCGAATTCTACAATTTCTCACATAATCGGGTTCATGCTCACTGTCAAGATTACATGTGGTTCAATATCAAAAAACTTGAACACATGGGTAATGTTAGGTTCTCTCTTAGCTATCCAATGATGTAATTTTTTTCACTTCCTAACAATGTTAAGCCTTTCATCCATAATTTCTTTTGTTTGTATGTCTCTTTTTTTCCAAAAAGTAGTGTTTGGTGTTTTTTTCATTATAAATTAACCGTTCATCAAAATTTCAAATAAATTACATTTTTAGAAACTAGACCCCATTCTAAATTTTTTTTTTTTTTAAAGAAAAAAAAATCAATTACTTTCCAAAATTTGTAGGGGGAGCACAGCCAAAATTCTTCTTTTCAGGAAGTTTCCACTTAGAAAATTAGTAAAAAATCAAATATTCATTAAAAAATTATTAGAGAAATTGTGCATCAACTATGTACTACTAGCCAAATTCCGACCGCAACGATTTTAAAAATACTACCAAAAAGTTCACTATGCTAGGGTCATACAAGAGTTGCTATGTTATGTTTTTCTGACAAAAACAACACCGATCTGTGTATGTCCCTCTTTTGAACCCCTTAATCTCAACCATTTTCAAAATAAACTAGTAGTTTATGTTAGAAACCAAGATCGCCTGCATGCAAATGGATACCTGTCACATGCAAAAGACATTCAGAACAAACAAGATGTTCTGTAAACCTCAAAGTGTAAAATGCATTATTAGAATCTCAAATTATTACAAAGAGATCAATCCTTATGAAGGAGATCAAGAAACCCTAAAAGGGAAACCCTAAATGAAACCCTAGTGTGCACACTTAATAATTAATAAATAATTATTAATGTGCCTAAGTTTAGCTTAAGCAACTAAAGGAATAAGTGACTTAATTAATTAACCAGTATGATATAATTAATTAAGCATTATTAGAATCTCAAATTATTACAAAGAGATCAATCCTTATGAGGGAGATCAAGAAACCCTAAATGAAACCCTAATGTGCACACTTAATAATTAATAAATAATTATTAATGTGCCCAAGTTCAGCTTAAGCAACTAAAGGAATAAGTGACTTAATTAATTAACCAGTTTGATATAATTAATTAAGCATAATAACTTATTACTCTAACAGTTTAGAAAGTAGACTCAGAGCACTTTGATCCTTACTTTTTTTCCATCTCAAAATTTTGAGTGTAACTATCCTCAATTTCACATCCAAGGTCATTATTTTTTGATTTCAAAAAAAAAGTGGCCACTTAAGGCCCCTTTTTGGGAACCATCTTGGTGCACTTACCCTGAAGTCCATTTTCAAAATTTTGAACAATTCTTTGCTACAGTCCAAATGTCATTTCAATTTCTTCATATGATTGGAACAAAATGCCCTGATGAAAAAGAAGGTCAGATGGAAAAATCGCATCGATGGAAAGACTTGACAGTCACATGTTAACTCCGACCTACCATGGCCTGTCCCGTTGCTAGGAAAATACATCAACGCCAACAGGTTTTCAAAATGATATTTCAGAATGGACAAAAACCCAAAAAATGTGGCATTTGAAAACCATTATTTGCAAATAGAAAAACAAGGTCTGAAGAATGTAATGAAATTGGAAAACAATAGGTATTATGAAACCTCCAATGCATAGTGTTGTTATACATTGTTTGCAGTGTTGGAAAACACACTGTCCCAAGTTAGTTGGTTATTAAGAGTTTTGTTCTGTTATGCTCCAAGAATGTAATGAAGTCCACTTTCAAATTTTTGAACAAATCTTTGCTATAGTCCGAATGTCATTTCACTTTCTTCATGTGACTGGAACAAATAAAATGCCCACATTATTTGCAGTGTTAGAAAACACACTATCTACTCTCAGTTGTAGAGAGTTTTACAACAATATATGGGTTTCTTGTTTCTTAACACCTAGGGTTTTCCAACATGAATATTTACAAAACAAAATGAATGTTTTGAAAAGATTTTGTAATTTAGACAATGTGAATGTATTGAAAGGCCCTTTCAAAATTTATAAAGACTTTTAATTTGAGTAAAAATTGCATGTAAATTTTGCATGATTGTAAAAGAAGTGCATAAAATATTTATAATTTGGAAAACACAATGTGGGTTTTCAGCTATTTGAATCTCCTTGTTTAAATGTAAACGGTTGTCTCATAGTGGGTTGCTTGCTTCTTAACACATATGGTTTTGCAACATGGAATGTTACAAAAAAATATTAATGTCTTCAAAATCACACCTTCAATTATTGTGTTTTCCAAATAGCATCAACATGGAATTTTTCGCAACAATGTGAGATACCTAATGTATTGACTAAAAATAACCTCCATGCTTTTGAGAAGTCGAGGAAGGTGCATGCACAGTATAAGAAAAGGGAAAATTGAAATGCACAAGTAGACAAACTGAAGAGGTTTCGTATTGCATGAAATTTTTTGTAGGCAAAGAAATTGAGAGATTCTTCTATGGATGGAGTTGAACAAGTAAATTCTATCATGAATAACTTCTACAACACAGTATATTTTCCACTATGAACTATAATAACTATTTTATTTATTAGTTTTGAAGCTTCATAAGTGTGACTTTCCAAACTAATAACTTGTAATTTTTTCGGAACACATTGCATGAAATTGTTTTGTCCATCAATTTTTTTTCTCAAACTTCCCTATATTATTATCCTTCCAAAAATAGTACATAGGAATTTGAACATTCCTGGTCTTCAAGCCACTTTTAATGAATTCCACTCAATTATGGACACACCTTGCATAACTCTACTTTCCTCATTTCAATTAAAATAGATAAAAGAGGAATTACACGAACTGTGGTCAACATTGATTGGAAGTGCATTAAAAGTTGTGCTTCAAGAGGAAGATTATTCAAATTAATTTTGTACTCTCTCTAAAAGTACAATAATGCTAGGGAAGTTCTTGAAAAATATTTAATGGAAAAGACACCTTATGTGCTCTGCGTCCCATGAAAATTACAAGTTATTAGTTTCACATAATTAAATGTAGACAACATGAGTCTAATGAAAACCTTTAGTTTTGTAGATAGTAGGAATGTAGTGAAATTCATTGACCTTCACAATTTAAAGAAACTCTTACTTACACAAAAAGTTGGATTTCAATTTCCTCATATGATCTAAAAATAAATGTAGAGTATAATTTAGAACAAATAAAATGCTTGTACTAAAATAACTGACATGGGACAATGTGTTTTTCAACAATTCATACTATATATATGTTGCCAAAAAATAAAATGCTCAGACAAAACTAACTGACACAGGATAGTGAGTTTTCTAAATTTTTTTTTTGACACAAGATAATGAGTTTTCTAAATAGAAAAAATACTTGAAGAAATATTTTCATAATGAACTAATTGGAACGTGATAGTGTGTTTTACAACACTCCAAATAATGTGAGCATTTTATTTGTTCCAATCAGATGAAAAAAGGGAAATCCCATATTTACATCGCCAAATAGTTCTAAAATGTGAAGGTAGAATTCATTAAATTTTTGGACATACGAAACAAAAACTTTTCATGAGGGAATAATTGAGATGAGACAATGTGTTTTCCAATACTACAAATAATGAAAGTGTTTTATTTGTTATGATCAGATGAAGAAAGTGAAATGACTTTTGGACTGTAGCAAAGATTTATTAAAAAACTTCAAAGGCCTGATTCGACCAAATAAAATGCTCACATTGTTGTGAAAAATTCCATGTTGATTCCATTTGGAAAAAAAATAATGGAAGGTGTGATTTTGAAGACATTAATACTATTTTGTAATATTCCATGTTGCAAAACCATATGTGTTAAGAAGCAAGAAGCCCACTGTGAGACAACCCTTTACATTTAAACAAGGAGATTCAAATAACTGAAAACCCACATTGTGTTTTCCAAATTATAAATATCGTGTGCACTTTTTCTTAGAATCATGCAAAATTTACATGGATTGTTTACTCAAATTAAAAGTCCTTATAAATTTTGAAAGGGCCTTTCAATACATTCACATTGTCTAAATTACAAAAAAAATTCAAGACATTCATTATGTTTTGTAAATATTCATGTTGGAAAACCCTAGGTGTTAAGAATCAAGAAACCCATATAGTGTTGTAAAACCCCCTGCAACTGAGAGGAGACATTGTGTTTTCCAACACTGCAAATAACACAAGAATTTTATTTGTTCTAGTTAGATGAAGAAAGTGAAATTAAATTTGAACTATAGCAAAGAGTTGTTCAAAAATTTGAAAGTGGACTTCATTGCATTCTTGGAGCATAACAAAACAAAACTATTAATAGCGAACTAACTGACTTGGGACAATGTGTTTTCCAACATTGCAAACAATGTATAACAACAATGTGCATTGCAGGTTTCATAATACCTATTGTTTTCCAGTTTCATTACATTCTAGGGACCTCATTTTTCTATTTGCAAATAATGGTTTTGAATGCCATGTTTTTTTGGGTTTTTGTCCATTCTGAAATATCATTTTGAAAACCCATCGACATTGACATGTTTTCCTAGTGATGTGACAGGCCATGAAAGGTCAAAGTTGATGTTTGTCCATCAAGTATTTTCGTTGGTGCAATTTGTCTGCCTGACCTTCTTTTTCATCGAGGTGTTTTGTTCCAATCATATGAAGAAAGTGAAATGATATTTGGACTATAACAAAGAGTTGTTCAAAATTTTGAAAGTGGACTTCATTACATTCTTTGAGAATAAGAAAACAAAAATCTTATATATTTTGCATGGTTTCTGATTTCTCTAAACGTTATTTAGTTAATTCACTCATATTTCCATAATGGGTTGTCAAATATTTCATTCGGCAATCACAAAATTTAAAAACTAGTTGACGGGAGGAAACCAAAATTAAAAAACCCTCAACACATAAAAAAAATTGTATTTCAAATGAAAACCCCTTTTCCCAAGGAAAACCCTTTATTTTCCCATCAATGAAAACCCATCTTTTCAAATCAATAGTTGTTCATTTCTTCATAGTTCCTAGGATGAATGGAAAATTACATATATTTCCGACAGATAAACATACCTACTAGCTAGATAGCTACTCGTGCCTATCAAATGTGTTTTCTTATGGAGGGTGGCCACACTTCCCCAACCTTTGAATGCATGTAACTCCTTCCCATTTCTCTCCAACAACCAGCAAAATGTCAGTGTGGAACATGGTGGAAAAAATGGGACCTCATATGAGCTTTTTGATAATTGCAAATAATGGTTTCAAATGCCACATTTTGGTATTTTTGTCCATTATGAAATATGATTTTTAAAACATGATGGTTGTTATGATGCATATGACATGCATTTTTGTAGGGAGAACAACATTGTCTCAATCACAGAAGGTGATATCATTGCAAAACTACATGGCTTACACATGATGACATATTTCCCTTCTTTAGGGATAAGACCTGTCTGATTATGTTTTGAAGGGACCCCAAAACCCTTTACAAGAAAAGACACAAAATTCTACCTCAAAGGATAATCAGAAAAAACCACCAACAACAACCCAATAGCCAAAAAACACCCAAACATTGGGTGCTAAACAAAGATAGAACCATATTCAACCAACAACACCCAATAGACAACAAACATAAAAATGAACAAAACCAACACCCCAAACCAAATAGAAAAAAACAACAATAAAAAACTAATTCAGGCCACCTAGAGTATTGGCCATCTCAAGTTGTTGGTTCTTATGTTTTTCCACCATATCCAACAGTTCCTTTTCCTCAACATCAAAGGTTTTCTTCCACTCAACCGAACCACTAGGAACAGGTCCCTTCTCATCATCTTTGGGAGTCTTCTTACCCTTGCCATTAACCACAAATTCTTTCTCCATGAGCTCAAAGAAGTAAACCTGATCTTCTCTCAATTCATTGATTGTATTGAAAAATATTTCTAGGGACTCCACACTATTCTTAACAGAAATCTAGAATGTCTGCATAAGCTTTTTGATGTCCACATTGATACTAGACACTTTATCTTCCAAAGAAGAAATTGTTTCCTCATAGAGAGACTTAAAATCATGGTAAGACCCTTCAAGGTCCGCCATCCTATCAATTAGGATATCTGGCACAACACCTTTAGGGACACTCTTAAGATTTCCTTTTAAGCCTCTAATTTTAATTTTTATCTTGTTAAATTCCTATAAAGACCATTTAGCTAGCTTGAAAGTACATATAGCCCCAACTCTGGCCATATCCAATAGATTAAACCTGGAGGTCACATCCTCGTCTAGATACGAAAAATCCTCAGAAATAGGATCCACTTTCGAGGGCTCCTAGCTTGTTTTGGGTTTTTACATGTCTGATCATGTTATCATGCTGAAGACATATGTTTTTCTGGGACAATAGCTTAATTTTACTATATTTTGTAAGAAGATTAGATTTTTCCCTACAATTAGACGTGGCTATTCTCCCTAGAAAAATGCATGCTAGAGGCATCATAACATACAAAAATACATACACCACATGATGGGACAACGTATTGCAAAAAATAATTGGAGGTTGGAAAACACCGTGTGTTGTGAGTTCTTTCATTCTGCACATTGAAATTTGAAGGTTTGAGAGCATGAGGTGGAGTTGTAGGTGTGGGATATATAAAAGCATCCAAATTAAACTAAGGGCTGAGTAACGAATTGGGATGTTACTTGTCAAGGGTTTGAAAATGGTATTTGGTTTGCATGTTTAATAACACCTAGTGTTTTCTAGCCTATAATTACACATTGTTGGCCTTTCTATTGTATGAAAAGGTCGATCTGTCAATGCCTAATACAATCGTTAGATAAGACCTCTATAAAAATATGACAAAATTTGATGACAAATGGGCATCTTTGGAGCAAATTTTCAATATTAAAAAAAAAATCTCTTCTCTCCAGCACACATCACCACCACTTCCACAATCTGATCCACTGAGGTCCATGATGTTGAAAGGTATCATTGATGTATGATGGAGAGAAGTGAATGTTTTGGAAATGAGAAAGGTATGCTTTAAAGTTTCCTATTTGTCATCAAATGTTGTCATGTTTTTGTAGAGGTTAATGTTAGTTTTGATGATGGGTAAACCGACAAAAGTGGTTTACAATTCGATTGAGGAAGGAAAAGTTGCAAAAAGGGACCCCATGCAAAAAAGTTTTTATTTTGGGGTTTAAAAAAACTCATTGATTTGAATGAACCAAAAGAGGGTTCGCTAGAACCTAGGTTTGAGAGAACCCACTAAATGCCCTGGGCCCACCATTCTTGCAAAAAAGCACAAAGGAAAATCCTTTTTGAAAGGGGGTTTTCTTGAACTTGGATTTGAGTGAACCATGGTTCGCCTGAACCCCCCTTCTCCCACCTTCTCACCCTCTAGCCCAAAAAATCTCCAAAATTTTGCCCTTCAAAGCTCGAGTTGAGGATGAAAATGGAGGAGACTTCATAGACCCAATTGGATGATGGTATTCCTTGGAATGAGCTATCCAATGAATATAATTTTAATATGTTTTGGTTTTATTATGTATTTGTTTTTTTAGTTTTATTAAAAATAGGATTTTACTGAAAATTATGCTCTTTATTCTGCACATATGGAAAAATAGCAAATTATCAATTTTATTTTTTGAAAAATATGAGTGCTATAGATATTGAAGTCCTTGATCCAACAACAAATTGAATTTCGATACATACAAAAAAAGTTACATTGTATACGGTCAACCTATGTTTGAATTGTAATTGGTTTGACTTCAAAACTTGATTAAGGAAAAAATATTCAATAAAACACTATGATACCAATTGAAAGAACTATATATTGTAGTTAAAAGTCTAAATTAGAAAGAATTAGAATCTTATCCTTCATGGAAAAAAAGTTATGTTGTATACGGTGAGCGTCACTCCTTAAAAATGTTGTTTGCTGAAAAAAACTAGTTTTCGAAGGAGATGGAAAAAGAAGTGCAATCTGGTTCCAAATTTTTTGAAAAAAATATATTTAGAATCTATAGACAAAATATCACAAATTACTAGTTTGCATCATCTTCAAATTCCTCATGGTTTAGTTGCTATAGGTGCCCGAAAGTGAAGATTTAGTTAGAAAAAATTATTTTAGTGTCCAGTTTGGCCAAAAATCATAAACCACTATTGTGGGATCACCCTGATGAGTTTTACTATAATTGGTATCAGAGTTAGGTCGTTGGCGGGTAAAAGCACAAAGATGTGTCACACTTTATAAAGGAAACAACCAACACCGATCCAACTTTTAAACTTTAATCACTAAAAAATGACATATATGTTTTGAATTTTGAAATGATGTAAACTAGTAAAATATGTATCTTTTAGTATATTTTATATTTGCATTTTTAGAAAAATAAAAAAAATATTTTAAATTAGTTTTTAATAAATTAACACTATAATTTATTTGTTGATAAAATGCTGAAAAATGAAGTTGCATGAGACATCAAACTTTTTATAGTAATTTTTTTTTTTCAATATTTTTTGTGTATTTAAAATTTGACACTTTAGTGCATGGATATATTTTTTTTTTTCCAATTTTGATAAATATCTATTTTTAAATAAATATTAAAATGTGCGTGAATCAAAAAATAGTTGTTACCATCAGACATCAAATTTCATATTAAATATTTTTAAATTTTTTTTTAATAAGTTTTAGTATTTTTCCTTGGCATGGTAATCGACCTAATATTTTGTGCTAATAACCTTATTTTAATAAAAATAAAAAATAAAATATAAATAATGATTAAATGATTAAAATTAATATATTATTGAAAACTACACTTATGGATCTATAAAAGGGTATTTTTTTTATAGTTTTTAAAATTTCATTTACATTAGTAGGAGTTATTGAAACTTCAAGTTTTTCAAATAATTTTATTTTTTTGGTAAATTGGACTCAAAGTGGTGCTTCATATATTTTTAGCCAACAATTTTAGTTGAAAAATTTATGGAAGTATCTAACTTAGCTAGATTGAATCTTATTAGATCATATGTTTGACCAAAATTGATTTTTAGTTAGATATACTTAAATTCAGTTGTGTTGATAAGTTGGCTGAAAGTATGACACAAATTTGTTCTTTTACTCGAGTACTAATCTCGTGTTCACGCTGGTAGGGGAGGGGGGGATTTTTGGAAGCTTGGAACTTCCACCCCTCAGTCAGTGTTGTCCATGTGATCCATGATATGGTTTAACCATCTTCCATGCATCTTATCTAACGCTTGTATCGGGCATTGAGAGTTCAACATTTTTCGTGCAACAACAAGGTCAACACACATAGACAATATGAATGCAATGACAACATTTTGGTTACTTACACAGTAAGAACCCAATTGGTTGGTCACACTTCACATGAATTTGGATAGTTTTATGTATCCTCCAGCTGCAATTATATTGACAATATGAATGTCTTGGAAGCCTTTTGTTTCAGATACAGTAATAATGTAATGAAGTTCACCTTCAAAATATATAATAACTCTTAATTACAGTATAAATTGTATTTGAATTTCTTCGTATGATTGAAACAAAGAAATGCACAAAATAATGGTAGATTGGAAAACACAATGTGGGTTGTCAATTGTTTCATTCTACATGTTTAAATCTAAACACTTGAGAGGACATGGAGGACTTGTAGGTGCAAGATACATTTAGTTGCAAGTTTCTTAATGCCCTGTGTTTTCCAATTTCATTACATTATTTCTATCTAGAAATAAATTTTTTCTCAAGACAATTAGAAAACATACCAAATTGAGGTGAGGGGTGAGTAACCAATTGGGTTGTTACTTGTAAAGGGTTTTAGAACACTATGTGTGTTGCAGGATTTCTAACACCTAGTGTTTACCAACCTAAAATTTCACATAACAGTTTGAATGTCTTGAATTTTTTTTGTTATTTAGACAAACAAATGTAATGAAAGACACCTCCAAAATTTATAACTATTAGTTATAGTATAAATTTCAATTTAGTATCTTCATGTGATTAAAAAAAATAAATGCACAAAATAATTACAATTTGGAAAACACATTGGGCTACTTGTATAGCATTTTACAACACTATGTGGGTTGTAGGTTTCATAACACCATCTCTTTTCCAACTTGAAATTTCCCTCACAGTAGGAATGTATTGAAAACCCTTTTTATTTAGATAGAAAGAATTTAATGAAAGACACCTTAAAAATTTATCACAAGTCTTAGGTAGAGTAAAATATGTGTCTCAAATTCCTCTTATGATTGAAAAAATATATGCTTGCTTACTGTAGATGTTGCAATAAATTTTGGAACTTTAATTGTTTGTAACACTTGCAAATTTTTTACATTTTACAATAAACTAGGGATGCATGTTGTAAAAGGGAAAGTGCTTCATATAAAAATGAATTTCATTGAGGTGGTTGACACACCTGAGAGGGTGTGTAGTGATACATCTTCTTTGGGACAGTTACGTTCCACAAACGTGCAGGTAAGATCTATTAATTACAAGATGCAACCAAATGTATAATTTTAATCTCTCATAAGTGGTTATGATGTTGATTGAAAAGTGGGAATGTTTTCATTAGGATGAAACAACCTTGGTACAGAGGAAGTCCCCTCTGTTTAGGAAAACACTGAGCTATGAGGTAGCGATGTGTTCGATAATTGATTGTGAAATTTCAATTGCCCTTTACTTCCAATGCATCAATTAGAATGCTTTACAATTTCTATTAGAAAATATGATTATGTATGTTACAAATATGTTGAGTTTCATAATATATCGTTCCTTCAATTCAGGATGATAATTAGGGAGACCATCATGCTCTTACCATAGTCCATGACAATGAGGAAGAGCATGCAAAGGGAGACCCTAAGGATGGGGAGGGACCCAATGAAGCATGAGGTGATGTGGATGAGAAGGTAGATATAATAACTCAATTATTGCATTGTTTAGCTATGTGTATATGTCATGCATTCAAATTGTTTTAATATCAAATATATTAAGTGATTTTCTTTTCCAAATTTGTTGTGTAGGTTGCTGCTAAATACATAAGAGAAGTGGAGAATACTAGATACATATATTACTGTATTGTAGAAGAATGTACGAGAAAATATAATGAATGTATATTTTTCAACATTCATAGGATTCGACATCACCACCTTCCTATTCTTGCAACACCAAAATGTGGCCGAATTGCCTCAGGGGGGAAGCGAAATTCACCCCTCCTCCCCTTGAGAAATTGAAAGATCACCTTCAAAAAAAGGTGGAAAATTTAGAGTACCAACTGAATCTACAAAAAAATGTCTACAAGAAGCATGTTATTGAAAGGGTCTATATAAAGTATGGGAAACATAGCTTCCGTCTACTTACCCAGGAAGGAAAGGATGAGGTGAAGAAGAAAATGGCGTTATACAAAAATGAGGAGAACAAGGAGAAGAGAAGGAAAAAAATATTAAAATTGTAAGAGAGAAAGAGAAAGGAGGGAATGGTAATGTCAAATTGAACCGATAAATCTAAATTTTGGTTGGTTCATATGTTGTGTTATGATGTATACAAGGTCCACTTAACATTAACTTACATGACATGACAAGGTGATGGTTGAGAAGTGGATCTTGCTACCCAGTAGAGTAGTGTTCATTCAGTAGAGGAAGCTATTCTCATGAAATCCCAAGATGATGTTGTTCCTCCCAACCCAACGTCTACCATTCAAAATAATCATCATAGAAGTCAAAAATTTCAAGGCACCCTCACAAGAAAAAATGAGAAAAAATGGTGATCTCAAAATATTTTGTTTAATGTTTGTTTTGATTATTTGAATGAATTGGTTGCATGCATATGAATTTGATGTGATGTTTCAATTCCCACTATTACATGACAAGGATGAAAAATTAAGTGCTTCCCTCAAGCAGGTGATTGTTGATTTGGAAGATGAAATGATGTCGATGAAAGCAAAAGATGATGTTGTTCCTCCCAACCCATTTTCTAACATTGAGAAGAAGGAGCGTATATAGTTTAAAGTTTCCTCACATCCTCACAAGAAGAAACAGTGATTTAAAAATATTCTATTAAATGTTTGTTTTGATTATTTCAATGAATTGGTTGCATGCATCTAATTTTGATGTGACATTTTAATTCCTATTATTACAAGACAATGATGAACAATAGAGTGTTTCCCTTGAACAAGTTACTGTTGCTTTGGAAGATGAAGTAGCAACCATGGAAGAATCAGATAATGTTGTTCCTCCCAAATTTTCATCTAACATTGAGAATAAGAAGAAGGAGCATACAAAGTCAAAGGTTTCCTCTCGCCCTCTCAAAAATAAATGAAAACAAATGGTGATTTCAAAATCTTCTATTTAATGTTTGTTTTGATTATTTCAATGAATTGGTTGCATGCCTCTGAATTTCATGTGATGTTTCAATTGCTTCTATTACAGGGAAATGCTGAACAAAAAAGTGCTTCCCTCGAACAAGGTATTGTTGATTTGGAAGATGAAGCAGTACCCATTAAAGAACAATATGAGGTTGTTCCTCCCAACCTGTCATCTAACATTGAGAAGAAGAAGAAGCAGGAGCATACACAATCAAAAGTTTCAAGGTGCCTTGACATGGAGAAACTAGAAGAAATGGCAAATTCCAATTCTTCTATTTAATGTTTGTTTTGATTATTTCAATGAATTGGTTGCATGCATCTGAATGTGATGTGGAATTTGAATTCTTGCTATTACAAGGCAAGGATGAACAACATAGTGTTGGAATTGACCTAATTGGCCATGTGGTTGCAATTTAAATGGGAGAGGATAATAGAGATGGGCATGTAGATGGGGAGAGCAGTGGCCTACAAGTGGGACAGGGAAATGAAGTTGGACATGGGGATAGGGAGTGCATTGGCCAGCAAGTGGGATATGGTAATAGAGATGGACATGGGGATAGGGAGAGCACTAGCCTACAAGTGGGACAGGGTAATAGAGATAGACATGGGGATGGGGAGAGCACTGGCTTGCAAGTGGGACAAGGTAATAGAGATGGACATGGGGATGAAGAGAGAACTAGCTTGCAAGTGGGAGAGGGTAATAAATATGGACATGGGGATGAGGAGAGCATCGACCTACAAGGGGGAGATGGCAATAAATATGGACATGGGGATTGGGGGAGCAATGAAATGTTATCTATATCGGTAATAGACCCAACACACTTCTATGCTTCTATTCTAATTTCTTTAGGAATCCTTTAATATGTCTTAAATTTTGATTGACATCAATGACGTTTCCATTGCAACCAAATATTGTTGATGAAAAAATGATAGAGTTCAAGAGCATCACTTTTAAGATTGGTGATCACATTGATCCCAAAGGCACTATACGTGTTGTCAAAAGAAATGGTTCAACCCATGACTTTATCCACCCAAAACATTATGTGAGATTCAACATTGTTGAGGCCATTGATGGTGACTGCTTAATGCATTTTGCACATCTTGACACAGAGATCGTCAAAGAGTGTGTGGGTAGCTTCGTGGTATGGAAGCTCTCCGAGTTGAAGCATTCTCTTCTAGAGGTACATATAAATGATATGTTATTGTATATATCATACTACCTTATATTTGTTTCCATCCATATGTTAATTGTTCAAAAAAATTGTTATAGGCCGAAGGTGTTCAAAGTACCAAGGAAAAAGAATAACATCTCTAGAAAAGTGCAAAGGATAAAGCACAACCTCTCTAGAAATCTGTTGTTTCACGTTCATCATCTGTGAGGGTTTGTGGAATTGGAATCACCCCTCTCGAAATACACAACAACTAAAATAAATGTGCCCTATATTACATAGGTATGGATCCAATTACAAAGAATAAGCAATGTAGGATATGATGAGATAGGGCCACAATACTCATTGTGAATTGTGGGTTTCATTATTTGATTATTGAACAATTATGGTGTAGAGATATAATGTTTTCATATGTTTGAACACTATGTTGTTATACATTTGATATCAAAATTTTCATGGCCCTTTATAATTATTTGATTATTGAACAATTATGGTGTAGAGTAGAGATATACTATTTTCATATGTTTGAACACTATGTTTTTATCCATTTGGTATCAAAAATTTTATGGCCTTGTATAATTACATTATCAACAATGTGAAATAATGTTAGGCAATGCCAGCTCAAGCATTATTGTTTATGGTAGCTCGCTTATAAATGAAAAAGATGTTAGAGTAATTGGTTATTTACTTGATTAATTAAACAATATTTGTTTAATTAATTAAAATTCCCTTTATCTCTTTTATGCTTAAGCTAACATTAAGTGCATAATAATTAATTATTTTATTAATTATTAATATGCAAGCCTAGGGTTTTCCTTTTTAGGTTTTTTTTACCTATATGTGGTTAAAATATTTTCTTTTGTATCATTATTCTTTTCACACATTTGTGAATACAAAGCTCCACATCTTTGAGCATTTTTCATTGTTCTCTTTATTGCTTCTGTTTGCTTCTCCTTGTAATAGGTATTCTTCACTCATAGAGGTCACTAGGCTCCTATGAAGTTGTATTTGCTCAACTTCTACATGGTATCAGAGCTTAGAATCTGCAACTACTTGTTCTTGTTTTGAGAATTTTTGCATTGGAAGTAGGTCTAGGGTTTCAATTTTTTTTTGGTGGATCCGACATACTACATTTTTTGAGTTCACTTTGAGTCCAAACAGACCTCACTATTGGATTCACAGCATCCAAAAACCCTTAAATCGACTGTTCATTCGTCGATTTTGGCTACAGTTGATCAGGGAGGAAAAATATTTTTGCCCTAAGGCCGTACGGCCCCAGGGCACGCCTTCTAGAGGCAAAAAAAAAAAAATCATTTTTTGGGTTTTTTACACCCGCGCTTTGTGCAAATCCATGCATCGTTGGAGAGCCGCTCGACCACTGCCACCACGTGCCAGCCCCCTAGTCGACCAATGTGATCAGGGGCCGCAAAATTTAATCCCTTGAGGGCTATATTTTTTTCAAACACCCTTTTATGCTCCTTTCACAAAATCAAACATATCTCGGGCATTTTTGCTCAGTTTTTTGAACAAAAATAGGCATTGGAAAGCTGATTTCAACACCGCTATGATGGTGTAGGTTTTTTTCCAAAATTTTCTAGCTTGGTGATCATTTTTTTAGTCAAAGTGGGGTCCTTTTTCTGCACTTCCAGGGCCATAGAAGGTGCAAACATACTTCATTTTTAAAAAATGAATAGACATTGGAAAGCTGTCAACATGCTTTATTCAGATATGTGATCTTTTTTTATCAGAATTTTCACCAAGTACACGAGAATTTGTTTTGAAATATTTTTTTCTTATGCATTGCTTCCTCTTTCTCAGTTTGTACTAGGGTTTGGATTTATCTCTTGTGGGGGTGTTTTTTTCTCGCTTTCTGTTATTTATATCAGAAAACCAGAACACCAAAACTCTCAACAAAAAAATCAAACCCTTCTGCATCTTCTATCTATTCTGAAAGATCACATAATAATAAAAAACACAAGTAGGTACAGGTGCAGGGTTTCATGGCAGACTCCTCAGTTGAGTTACTCACATCACACAACTATCACACCTGGAAGTCTCACATGATGAGGCTACTTAGATCACGAGGGTTGTGGTCTTATTTAGATGAGATTCAGCCTCAGTTGCAGCGTCCTTTTGAGATTATGTAGCATAGGAACAAGATGGATGAAGCTATGGGTTTGCTATCCATGCACGTTTCAAATAGTCTTTTGTTTCACCTTGATGCTTTGGTCACTCCTCGAGCCATGTGGTTGAAGTTTGAGACACTTTTTGGGGCCATTAATGAGTTCTGAGCATTATAGATTGAGGCAGAGCTGGCTTCACTGTTACTTGAATCATTTCTCACTATTGAGGATTTTTTGAACAAGTTCAAAACTATCCGCAATATTTTACAGGGTTGTGGTAAGAATAAGTCAAACATAGTGCATTTACTTGATTCTTTCGAAGCTTCATGGTCCATTTTAGATATTTGCTTCTTCCTTCTATTCCACCATGGATGGCTTGGGTACTCCTTTTACCATGCCTACCTTTGATGTGTTTTGTGAGCATTTGTCTCGTGAGTAGTCACACCTTTCTCAGATGGATATGCTCTCAGGATCAAAGAACAAAGCATTGGTTGCTCAGTCATCTAAGGAGAAACAAAATCAAAAACTGAAGCCTAAGAAATATTTTGCAGGCAGCGAGCATTCATCCAAACCACCCACTCATCCCAAACAAGGGAAATATTTGAAGTTTTGTGAGTCTTCCTCCAAGACTAAGAAAAAATCAAGAGACACTTGTAGTTTCTATGGCAAGGAAGGACATCTAGTTTCTAGGTGTTAGAAATGATTAGAGGCTTTAGAGGAAGCCATGCAATAGCATCACATCTCCTCACCTCAATCATCTTCTCCTTCCACAGGGAAAGACCATGGTCTCACTACTCGAGCATTGACCTATGGGTCCACTTGAATTGTAGATTCTGGTGCTTCTCACCATATGACTCACACTCAATAGTTGGTCACTTATCTTGTCTATTGTGTTACTTCATAGATTACAGTGGGTGACTCTACACAAATTTTAGTCTTGGGTTCAGGTTTTGTCTCTTTGGATGGGGGCACTCTATAGGATGTTTTTGTTGTTCCTGACATCTCGACGAACCTCCTGTCCATTTATCAGATTTTCCATATTGGCTTTGGCAAGATAGTTGAGTTCTCACCACATGATGTGGTTATTTGGGACCTCCATGACTCTGATCTGGTTGTGGCTACTGGGAGTGTTGATATTGCATCTCGTCTTTACAGATTTGATGGATTTGAGCCTTCTGAGAGTACAGGTTCATCTCTTATAGCACATGTAGATTTAGTGAGTAAGCTTTGGCATGAGCGTTTGAGGCATGTCAATTACAAATATCTTCAGCAGATGAGTACACAGGCACTTCTTCTTGGGCTTCCACAGATTTCCTGCACATATAGTGTTTGTCATGGTTTTCTATTTGGCAACCATCACAGGGATCCCTTTCTAAAGGGAAGAGCCACTCATTCTTTGGCACCCTTGGAGTTGATTCATAGTGACCTCATGTCATTTCCCACTCCTTCTTTTCTAAGGCCAAGTATGTACTCACATTCATTGATGACTTCTCGAGATGCACATGGGTGTTCTTTCTTAAGTACAAGTCTGATGTCTTTGATTCCTTTCGAATCTTCAAGACATTTGTAGAGAAGCAGTTTGGCCTTTCTATTCGGTGGATACATATAAATAATGGGGGGGAGTATGTGAATCAGGATTTCAAAGATTTTTGCACTGAGCATGGTTTGCAACATCAGTTTACTATTCCCTACACCCCTGAGCAGAATGGTGTCATTGAGAGAAAGAACAGGAGTTTACGGGAGATGAAAAATTGTATGATTCAGTCCAAGTCCATGGATTCATCTTTTTGGGCTGAGACAGTTAATTGTGCCAACTATATTCAGAATCAGATGCCTCACAAGGTGATTTGACATATGAATCCTAAGGAGGCTTGGTCTCACGACAAGCCTGATGTTTCATCATTTCGAGTATTTGGTAGTGAGGCATGGGCATTTATTCCTGATGCTCAAAGGAGAGCGATGGAGTGGAAGAGTCGATCCCTTATTTTTGTCGGCTACTGTGAGAATGTTAAGGCATATAGGTTGTTTGATCCTAATTCCAAAGAGGTCCTATTTCAATGGGATGTCTAGTTTGATGAACGCCTTCCCACAGTTGATACCCTGTCTCCAGTGTCTACTTCACTACATACTCCTTCTACTACAACTCTTCATGATTATGTTGAGGATGATTCTGATGAGGATGTTGATGATCCCCCATCTCCACCTCCACTTGCTCCACCTCAGATGCCCAAATGGGCTCGCTTTAATGTTGAGGTAGCAGGATCTATGACAGGTGAGCCTTCAAACACTCATCGGACCCGTTCTCATACTGCGGGTTCTAGTCTTTTGAGGCATGCTCTTTCAGAGGACCCTCAAAAGTTTTTAGAGGTGATAGGTCACCCTGATTGGGATAGTGCTATGGAGGAGGAGTATTCTTCTTTGATGAGGAATGGTACTTGAGATCTTTGTCCTCTTCCTAAGGGAAAAAAGATGGTTTGGTGTAGATGGTTGTATTGCACCAAGTATTTTGCCAATGGTTCTATTGATAAGTACAAAGCACGTCTTGTTGTGAAGGGTTTCTCCCACGTTGAGGGTATTGATTATTCCAAGACATTTTCCCTTGTCACCAAGATGAATTCTATTCACTTTGTACTATCGCTTGCAACTTCTAGGGGATGGCCCATTTTTCAGATGGATGTGAAGAGTGCTTTCTTGCATGGTGACCTACAAGAGGAGATTTATATGGAGTAGCCTCAAAGATTTGTGTAGGATGCTTCTTTGGTTTGCTGATTTCGGTGTTCATTATATGGTCTCAAACAAGTCCCTTGAGCTTGGTATGAGAAGATGGATGTTTTTTTTCTCTCCATTGGTTTCACACACTGTCATTCTGATCCCACCATCTATATTCAGAATATTGATGGTGAGATCCTGATTCTTTTGCTATATGTTGATGATCTTCTCATCACAGGTAGCTCATCCTCTATGATTCAACATACTCAACACGCTTTGATGGAGTAGTTTGAGATGACAGATCTCGATCTTCTACACTACTTTCTTGGTCTTCAAGTGATTCAGTCTTCTGATGGAATCTCCACTCACCAGTAGAAGTATGCTCTTGATATGCTTCAGCTCTTTGGCATGCTTGATTGCAAGCTTTCCCCCACACCTTTTCAGTCAGGGGTTGTTTTGACTATTCCTTGCCCCACTCCTTTAGTAGATTCTACACTTTACAGGTAGTTGGTTGGTAGTTTGTTGTACCTAACTCACACTTGTCTTGATCTTTCCTTTGCGGTTGGCCTTGTCTCTCGATTCTCCCATGATCCTTATGAGAGTCATTGGAAAGCTTCCAAACATATTTTGAGGTACATTCAGGGCACCATTTCTTATGGAATTCACTACACATTAGGGGATTCTCACATTGTTGGCTACACTGACTCAGATTGGGCTGGTGATGTCAATGATCAGAAGTCTATTTCTGGCTTTATTTTCTGTCTTGGCTCTGGTCCTATCACATGGTCTTGTAAGAAGTAGACTGCTCATGAATGATCATCTACAGAGGCTGAGTACTGAGTTGTTGTGCTCGCTATTCAGGATATTTTATGGCTTCGACAGTTGATGAATGAGTTTGGTTTTCCTCCTGATAGTCCCACTATTCTTTGGTGTGACAATTAGAGTGCTACACAAATTTCTCACAACCCAGTGGAGCATCAATGGATGAAGCACATTGAGCTTCATATTCATTTCATCAGATAATTGATTTAGGATGGTTCTCTCATCTTGGAGTATATTCCCACTGCCGAGCAGGTTGCTGACATCTTCATGAAGCCTTTTGCATCACCATGCTATCTTCAATTGCGCTCTATGCTTGGGGTGAAGGAAGTTGTCCTTGGGGGGTCTTTATGAGGCCTTCCTTCCTTCATGTTTCTTTCAACATGTTCTTCTATCTTTTTTTTGGAGAGGAGTTTTTTCCCACTGGGTTTTCTCTTTTTTTCTTCATTTCATAGAGATTTCCTTGTACTTAGGTACCTGATCTGGCCTTGTTGCCATGACCCATTGTTGTTTGCTTTCAGTAGCTTCTTCTAGGTTTTAGCTTCTCCCTAAGTCTAGCTTAAGGGGGGTTGTTAGAGTAATTGGTTATTTACTTGATTAATTAAATAATATTTGTTTAACTAATTAAATTCCCCTTTATCTCTTTTACGCTTAAGCTAACATTAGGTGCATAATAATTAATTATTTTATTAATTATTAATGTGCAAGCCTAGGGTTTTTCTTTTTAGGGTTTTTTGACCTATATGTGGCTGAAATATTTTCTTTTGTATCATTATTCTTTTCACACATTTGTGAATACAGAGCTCCACATCTTTGAGCATTTTTTATTGTTCTCTTTATTGCTTCTCTTTGCTTCTCCTTGTAACAGGTATTCTTCGCTTGCAGAGGTCACTGGGCTCCTATAAAGTTGTATTTGCTCAACTTTTACATGGTATCAGAGCTTTAGATCTGCAACTACTTGTTCTTGTTTTGAGAATTTTTTGCATTGGAAGTAGGTTTGGGGTTTCATTTTTTTTTGGTGGATCCGACATACTACATCTTTTGGGTTCACTTTGAGTCCAAACGGACCTAATTGTTGGATTTGCAACATCCAAAAACCCCTAAATCGACTATTCATTTGTCGATTTCGGCTATAGTTAATCAGGGAGACAAAAATTTTTTTCCCTAAGGCCATATGGCCCCAGGGCATGCAACCATGAGGCAAAAAAAATTGAGAAAAATAAAAATAAAATCATTTTTTTTAGGTTTTTACACTCGTGGCCCATGCAAATCCACGCACCATTGAAGAGCTGCCTGACCACTGCCACCGGCGGCAACAACCGACCACGACCAAGCTACCCCCTGGTTGGCCAATGTGATTAGGGGCCAAAAAATTTAAGCCCTTGAGGGCTATATTTTTGTCAAACACCATTTTATGCTCCTTTCACAAAATTGGACATATCTCGGGCATTTTTGCTCGGTTTTTAAAAAAAAAAAAAGGCGTTGGAAAGCTTCTTTCGACACTGATCTGATGGTGTAGGTTTTTTTCCAACATTTTATAGCTTGGTGATCATTTTTTCCAATCAAAGTGGGGTCCTTTTTCTACACTTTCAGGGCCATAGAAGGTGCAAATGGACTTCATTTTTCAAAAATGAATAGGCGTTGGAAAAATCTGAGCATGCTCTATTCAAATATGTGATCTTTTTTATCAAAATTTTCACTAGGTACACGAGAATTTGTTTTGAAGTAGTTTTTTCTTATGCATTGCTTCCTCTTTCTCAATTTTTATTAGGGTTTGGTTTTATCTCTTGTGGGGGGGTGTTTTTTTCTCGCTTTCTATCATTTATATCAAAAAACCAAAACACCAAAAATCTCAACAAAAAAAATCAAACCCTTCTGCATCTTCTGTCTATTCTGAAAGATCACATAATAATAAAAAACAAAAGCAGGTATAGGTGTAGAGTTTCATGGAAAACTCCTCAGTTGAGTTACTCACATCACACAATTATCACACTTGGAAGTTTGAGATGATGAGGCTACTCAGGTCACGAGGGTTGTGGTCTTGTTTGGATGAGGTTCAACCTCAGTTGCAATGTCCTTTTGAGATTATGCAACATAGGAACAAGATGGATGAAGCTATAGGTTTTCTATCCATGCATGTTTCAGACAGTCTTTTGTTTCACCTTGATGCTTTGCTCACTCCTCGAGCCATGTGGTTGAATTTTGAGATACTTTTTGGGGCCATTAATGAGTTATGAGCATTATAGATTGAGGCAGAAATGACTTCACTATTACTTGAATCACTTCCCACTATTGAGGATTTTTTGAACAAGTTCAAAACTATCTGCACTATTTTATAGGGTTGTGGTAAGAATAAGTTAGATACAGAGTGCATTTACTTGATCCTTTCGAAGCTTCATGGTCCATTTCAAATATTTGCTTCTTCCTTCTATTCCACCATGGATAGCCTGGGTACTCATTTTACCATTCCTACCTTTGATGTGTTTTGTGAGCGTTTGTCTCATGAGAAGTCACACCTTTCTCAGATGGATATGCTCTTAGGATCAAAGAAAAAAGAATTGGTTGCTCAGTCATCTAAGGAGAAACAGAAGTAGAAACTGAAGCCCAAGAAAGATTTTGTAGGCAGTGAGCATTCCTCCAAACCACCTCCTAAGTCTGATTCCAAACTACCCCCTCATCCTAAACAGGGGAAATCTTCGAAGTCTGGTGAGTCTTCCTCCAAGACTAAGCAAAAATCAAGAGACACTTGCAACTTCTATGGAAAGGAAGGACATCTAGTTTCTAGGTGTTGGAAATGATTAGAGGATTTAGAGGAAGCCATGTAACAACATCACATCTCCTCACCTCAGTCGTCTTCTCCTTCCACAGGGAAAGGCCATGCTCTCACTGCTCGAGCATCAATCTACGGGTCCACCTAGATTTTATATTTTGGTGCTTCTCACCATATGAATCACACTTAGCAGTTGGTCACTTCTCTTGCATCTTGTGGTACTTCACATATTGCAGTGGGTGAGTCTACACAACTTTTAGTCTTGGGTTCAGGCTCTGTCTCTTTGGATGGGGGCACTCTACAGGATGTTCTGGTTGTTCCTGACATCTAGACAAACCTCTTGTCCATTTATCAAATTTATCATTTATTTCCTTATGATATGTATTTGGGTATGTGCAAGATTATGATGGGCCAAAAAGTGGCGATATATAAGTGATATGATGGCCCATGTGGTTGATGATTTTTTTTTACCCAAAATTGATGAAACAAAAAGGGTTTTTGAAGGAGATTCTCAAATTTACACCATTATAAATTATTCTTTACTTTGAATTTAATAAATAATTATTATTCATTTTCAATTAGAATTATGACGAAAGTCCTGATTGATAGGTTGATTGAAAAACATCTATAGCTTTCAAACGGTATCACATTTTTTGAATCCAAAACATGCGTCACATTCTAGGCTTTGTATAGTATAGGATTAAAAAATAAAAAAAAGAATTTCATTAAGGTTTGACCAAGTTAAGGTGGCCAGACATACAAGTTTTTATATTTTTTGAAATTTGTAATAAAAAAATCATAATTAATTATTTACATGGAAAAAAATTACAAAAAAATATGTATCACATCGATACATGAATCCTACTTATAAATAAAATATTATCATTTTATTGTGGTTAGGGTGGTTAGACACACACCTACTTCTTATTTTTTCCCTAAATTTAAGTACTACTGCATTGAAATCTCAAATTTTCACCAAATAGATTTTTATTTTAAAAGAATAAACCTAGTAGTTTAGAAACTAAATTAAATTTTTTACATATTCTATTCTTACATATTTTTTAAATAATATAGATAACTTTTTCAAATTTTTATGTCAAGTTGCCTAACTCTGATTTTCTGAATTTTCATCACCACTTAAGGGCTTGTTTTCTCCATGATGATCCTACACATGCCCATTTGTTTCATTATGAAAACAAATTTAATGAAGTCCACTTTCCATTTTTAGAAAAACCATTTGGTAGAGTGGAGATGGCATATTTAATTTTTTAATGTGATTAGAACAAATAAAATGCGTGCATTGTTTGCAATGTTGGAAAACACACTATCCCCTGTAGTTAAATTTTCTTATGAAAAGTTTGTTGGATGTTGTGGTTGTATTGATGATATGTGGTTGTTATTGATGTCAATACTATTAGCATTGGTGATCCTTAGGGCTGTATATGTTGAGGAGATTGAGAAAACTATAATAAATATATTGCAAGTAGTCTGTGATGTTGTGAAGATCCAAGTAGTAGTGAAAAGTTTTGTATGTTGAGTTTCAGGTGTCGCACATTAAAGGGTTTGTTTTGAACCTATCTAGTATGTTTAATAATTTAGTTTTAGTGGTACACATAAGGAATTGAAAAAGTTATGAAGATTTGTGTTCCTATAGTTATTCAGTTATTGTAGCAAGTGTTTTTGGAAGATGAGATTGCAATTCTAGTAAATTTGGTTGTTGCGTATGTTTCTGAGTTGATCAGTAATATTTCTAGATCATTCTCAATTAGTTCAGTATGTCCACATTGATCGAAGTGCTGGTGATTGAATATTTTTCCTTATGTGTTAAATTTTTTCATATTCTTGGATGACATGATGGTG
The DNA here is from genome assembly GCA_007115665.2 of Sequoiadendron giganteum. Taxonomy (NCBI): domain Eukaryota; kingdom Viridiplantae; phylum Streptophyta; class Pinopsida; order Cupressales; family Cupressaceae; genus Sequoiadendron; species Sequoiadendron giganteum. The sequence continues at coordinate 950,900,730 of CM021100.1, read as the reverse complement.
ATAGCATGTTGTGGATCTCTATGGATTAATACTTTATTGTTTTGCATTCTCGAAGATGTTTATTTGAGTCCTCACTATGTTGTGACTGACTTGTATTGGTGCACATTAAGATTTATTTATGTATAAAGGCTGACAACTATAATTTATTCTTTATTTGTGGCTGACAAAGTAGTTGTTGTAAATCTGTGTAGTAGATATATAAGAGCAGTTGTTTTCCTCATTTTGATGTATGCTCAGTGTGTGTATGTGAAGTACATGTGAAAATAAAGATCAAATCATTTAAGAGAAGAGTAGAGTGTGGAAAAGTTTGACCAGAGTGTGTAGAATTTTTATGTGCCTAACTAGAACTGTCATCAGGCTTTTGTAGAAGCTAATTTCTCAGTTCAACCTCATCAAATGGATTTAATCTAATTATTGTATGTAAGAAATTGAGCCTTCCTTTGAGCAGTGAGCTCTAGGAAGTGTGCCTGAATGCATGTGCATTCTCTATTTACTCTTCATTATACTTTTAATAGGGTATAATCTTGTGGACTAACATCCATCGTGGTTTTTCCCCTAACAAGGTTTCCATGTATAAAATATTGGTGTTCATGTGTCTCTGATGTGTTATTGATTTATGCTTGCACTATTAATTATTAGATATGAGATTAAATTTTGATTAATGTTGAATAAGTTTGATTTTGGTAGCAATTGATTCACCCCCCTCTCATTTGTCTATTTTTGTTTTGCCAACAATTGGTATTAAAGCCAAGTTCCTCTGAAAGAAAATATTAACAGCTTGAGGTGATCTGAGATGGCATCATACAAGAAGGATTGTGCTAGATTCGATGGGGAAAACTACTCTCTATGGAAGGTCAGAATGGAATGTCATTTGAAGTGCATTGGTGAGCCTTTTTGGAAGATTAAAAAGAATGCATATACTATCCCTCAGAATGGTCCATCTACTACTGATGAAGTCAAAGAAGCTAAAACAAATACCAGGGCTATTTAAGCATTATTGAGTGCTTTGAAAGATTCAAATATGTCAAATGTGTTAGGTTTGAAGATACCACTGGAAAAAGTTGGAAACATTGTATGAAAGATATCCACTAGTAAAAAGTGCTAAACTACAGAGTCTAAAAGGAAAGTGGGAGGACATGAAGATGAGTGAAGATGAGAACATCCTTTCTTTCTCTCAAAAGGTAAAGGAACTGGTGATGAGCATCAGATGTGTCGGTGGAATCTTGGATGAAGAAGAAATTGTGGCTAAGATACTTAGATCCATGCCTTCTTCCTACAAAGAAAAAGCTCATGCTATTGATGAACTCAGGATAGTGAAAAATGTGACAAGAGACATGCTAATTGGAAAACTTGCTACCTTTGAGTTAAGTGAATTGGGTGAGTCTATAATCTGCATTTAAGGCTACTGTATCCGAGAAAAATAGGTAGAGATATGATCCGGGAGAGAGTTCCAAAAAGAGATTCAATTATGAAGATGAGATGAAACAGATTAAAGATGAAGAAAAAGAATTAGAAGAATTGGAAGCATTGATTGTGAAAAGAGAAGCCAAAGGTCATGGTAAGTACAAAGGAAATTTACACATCAAATGATTTTCTTAAAGTAAAATAGGCCATTTTGCATCAAGGTGTCCTAAAAGAGTCTCTAAGTATAAACTTGATAAAACTAGATTTCAAAAGAAATTCTATTATGCTAAAGAAGGTGTTATTGATGATGAATCTGATAAAGAAACTGGAAATGAAGATGAATGGGTATTCATTTCTATCAAAGAAAATGGTCAGGTGTCCATTGAATCTACTAGTAATGTGAATGTTGAGAAATCTCTTGCAACAAAAAATTAAGAAAAGGATGAGTGGGTAATTGACAAGAGATGTTCACATCATATGACGGGTGATAAAAACAAGTTTATAAGCTTGGAAATCTATGATGGTGGTGTTGTAATATTTGGAGACAACACTTTTGGTGTGATTCGTGATAGGGACAATATTTGTTTTGGTGGTAAGCACAATATTGATGATGTTCTTTATGTAGAAGGTTTAAAGCATAACTTGTTGAGTGTTGGAAAGATGGTAGACAAGGGTTACAATATTCAGTTCAAGGATGGTAAGTGAAAAATAAGGGGAAGTTCTCAAAATATGATTGATTTAGGTACAAAGACAAGAGGTAATATTTTTCACTTGAGTGCTACTAGTGAAAGTTTTTTAATTGCTCAAGTTGATGTAAGCTAGTTATGAAATAGGAGGTTGTGTCATGTGAACTTTGATAACATTGTCAAGATAAGCTCTTCTCAAACAGTCAAAGATCTTCCTAAGCTAGTAAAGCCTACTAACATTATGTGCAAGGAATATCAGATGGGAAAGGAGGCTAGAAATTACTTCCATAGAAAACAATATAACTCTAATGGAGTACTGGACTTGATAGATACTAACTTATGTGGTCTATCCAAAATCAAAAGTCTCTAAGGTGAAAGGTACTTTATGTTGCATATTGATGATTACTCTAGGATAATATGGGTTGCTTTCTTAAGCGAAAAAACTTGAAGCATTAGAAAATTTTAAAAGCTTCAAAGCTATGGAAAAAAATGAGATAGGTCAAAAGATCAAATTCCTAAGGTCAGATAGAGGTGGTGAATTCACTTCCTGAGTGATAGGGAGGGGTTGGATGAATCAATCACTGATTCATGCTCTAGGTCTTGTTTGGAAGACCTCTAAGGTGTCTCACTCCACCACTTCAACCTTTAGGAACTTCTCCTGGATAGGATCTCCTGGTCTCTCCTTGCCAACCCCAACTACCAACCCAATTCTTCCTAATAAGTCCACCTTGGTGCAATCATGCAACTCTAACCTTAGCCCTTAATCCACCCTAAAGGCTACAATCCTCCAATATCTTGAATTTAGCTTTGCAGAGTTGAGGAGATACTTTTCTAGGCTTCAATCCATCCTAGCAAGGGATTTAGGGATCCACCTAGCTCCATTTCCTGGTCACTTACACCAAACCCTCATTTTTAGGCCTAGAACCTAGGGTTTCTTCTCCAAGGGATTAGGGTTTTCCACAAGGTTCTTCCAACTAGACCCCAAAATTTTCTTGGTATTCCTGGTACCTATGTCCACCACTCATAGATTATTGGAGCCTTGGGCCTCAAGTAGCCGTACAAAGCTCTAACCTAGAAGTGGACTAAACTAGGCCTTTTTAAGCCTTTTCTTGACCACACAACAGACTGTCAAGAATTTCCCTCACCAGATGGATTGGTGGAGTCACCTCCTTGTTACCATAGCTTGGTAATGTAATGATCTAAAATATTCCTGCAAGATCAAATGAATGATTAGTTGTACCTACAAGTTAATATAAATCAAACAATGGAATACAATAGAAAATAAAAAGAAAAGAAATGAATTAGATAGATCTCACCCATTTCTTCTCTCCTCCATGCTTCACTTCCATTGTACCTTCTTGAGATTGCTAGTGATATAAATGAATGCCCTCAGCTTTGTGAGCAAACTCTAAAATGCCTAGCCTTAGCAATACCTTTGAAGGATTTGAAATTTAAACTATTGCAATCTAGAATGTTACTCCTATTATGCAAATAGTAAAATAAGTAAAAGCTTAGAATGTGAGATTGAAATGCCTATAGTAAAATCTCTTGAGCAAATGATCATGGATCCCAAAATGAGATCAAGATTGTCATTTTATAGAAAATGTAATCTTGAACGAACGGACAAGATGAGAGAATTGAGGAATGCCCTAGAATCAAAGGTCAAGATTCAATAAGGCAACTCAAATTAGAGTTAGGGAAAAATACCCATATGTGTGAATAAGATTTAATTAAATGAATTAAATCAAGATTGAATGTGATAGTTGAGATGAAATTAGTAAAAATCAGAAGACAAGAGGATGAGATTTTAGAAAATCAATAATTTTAGAAATTACTTGATTTGTAGAAGAATATTTCCCTTTTTGAATTAAATTAATTCAAAATGGAGATTTTGTGAGGTAATTAGTAATTGATTTTTGAAATTAATTACTAAATGAAGAATCAGTTAACCATGTGAGATATTTTTAAATGATTTGTTTTATTTAAAAATATAAAAGTATCACATGCCATAATTAAATAATTACAAATAATTATTTAATTTAGAAGAAGTAGTTAATTAATTAAATAAATTATCAAATCTATTTATTTAAGAGAATTTAGGAATTAGTGACATATTAAATCAATATATTAAGATATATTTATTTAGTAATCAGGAAGACATTAATGGTTAAGATCTAATTAAATAAATAGGATGACTTTATTTAATTATTAGAAGACTCTGACAGTTAGTGACATATTAAATAAATAAATATGATTTATTTATTTAATAATCATGAAGAATGAGAGATATTGTGAATTAATTAAATAATCATGAATTATTTAATTAATAGTTGAATGTGGGTTAGAAACATAATTAAAATGTTATAATCATGTCATGACGAAGGTGGTAAAATAGTGCTTGCAGGTCTTGGTCATTTTTATGTGTCTACATTTGCCCCTCTTTGTCATAATGCAACTTGTCGCGTTATGGCAAAGAAAACAAGTCCAAAATATGCCCCAGTGAAGGTATGGAGTGTCTATGCCCCCTTGGGAAAATTTTTGAATTTTGACCCGAGGTCAGAAAGATTTAGAAATTATCCCGACTAATCAAATTAATGACCAGATAAACAATGGGGCGAACAATTTTGAAAATGGAGAACGCGAAGCTAGCAAAAATATCAGTCAAAGGTGGTCAAAAGAGCCTCTAGTATGGCCTAGTAGGTCAAAACCCTAATTTTCAGCCTATAAATAGGTTGAAAAGGTCAAACCAAATGTCATTTTCTCATTTGTTATATATAGAATTCAGAAATTAGAGCTCTGAGCGACGATGGTGATTCCGACGACTACACATTGTGGATATCACGTGCGTTCATTCCGACGACTCGAGGGCGCAGATGCATTGGTGAGTACCCTATCCAACTTGTCAAATTTTGATTTTCATGCATTTATGAGGGTTAAATGGGGGGAGCACAATTGCAGTGCGATGCAAATGCTATCGCGAAAGCCGCAAACGCCTTCACGTTTGCCACATTTGATTGCATTGCGAAACAAGTGCGATTGGTAGGATAGATTATTTGTACGATTGTGCATTCGCAAGTCGACATGACACAATCGGGAAAATGCGATGCAATCGCTAGATGTAGAACGCATTCACAAATTTGCGACGCATTTGACATGTCGCACGATGCATATGTTGTTGAATCGCGCATTCGATAGCTAAAACGATGCATTCGTTGTTTTCTCGCGCATTTGCTAGTCAAAACGACACATTTGACATATTACAATGCATTTGTCTTGCACCAAGCCACAATTGAAACATTGTGACGCGTTTGCGGTCAACGTGACACAATTGAAGTTGACCATAGTTGAATTTTTGTCGAGATTTATTTTTATGTATCCTTGACTTGCCAATAGTATAAAACTTTCAGTATGTGCTAATCCCTGCCCCTTCCTTGTGTAGAGTCGACTGATGCCCATTTATACACGAGAGTTCTGGCCAGCTACCTATGCTTTTCGATATCATCTCAGTGATAAACAGAGATAACGGTTGATGGCCCTAGGCCTATACCATGTTACTTACATGCTCATTATTTGGGCAAACAGAGGTTTGCTGATAGCTCTTTGCGAGAGGTGGCAGTCAGAGACCTGCTCATTTCACCTACCTACTAGAGAGGCGACAGTGACTTTAGAGGACATGTACCGTATTCTCCGGATTCCAATTAGTGGAGAGAGGTTGGTCTATGATCCCCATCGAGGGTGGCAGATCTTGACAGAGACATATGAGGGTGTCGATGGTGCATAGTTGGCTCTAGATGGTTATGAGATCAGCTGGGATGTTGTGGCTGACCGATTTCCTAGGTTCGATGCCATGCTCATGACCTTGATTGCTAGATTACTGATCCCTGATCGTCGTGGTCACGGATTTCCCATCGGATGCGGGGATGTTCTAGTTCGGATGCGTCTATAGAGGACTATTTTTGCTTGGGGGCCCTGCTTGCTGGCCATGTTATACCATCAGTTGCATGAGGTAGTCTACAGTCAGGGTCACAATATCAGCTACGGGACCACCTTACTCATGATTTGGGTATGGGAGGGCATTCTTGTTTTTTGATCGGCAGTACAGATGCAGCAGTTGGGTGATGGGATGCCATATGTTTATCTGTATGCCGGATCAGTTAGCCAGACTCGTGTTGGAGATACCGGGTACTGGCATCATCGGATAGATACGATGATCAGCTTCGTGTGGAGACCCTATAGAGACTATGCTTAGTGGTCAAATGAGGACAACCACTTGTCCTTTTACTGAGAGTTTCAACATCTTATTGGTCGTACGGTATAAACGCAGTGGATCATTGAGATGTACCTACCCCAGTGGGTACTACGATAGTTTGGGGAGCAATAGATTATGCCAGTAGGCACTGCAGAGTATGCTCGGTCATCTAGGGAGACCATGTGGGGGCCACCCATATCAGTCACAGTGGTAGACCAACAGGCTGACAGCCTAGTGGCAGTTTAGTGGGCATGGAGAGGGGGTCTAGTAGATCTAGGGACGTCTGCTGAGTTTGACATCTGGTGGCAGGGTCATAGGCCCATCCCTTTGACAGATCCAGATGGTCCACCATCGATAGATTGTAGATCAGTCATTCTACGGGTACCGAGGAGAGGTCGGGGTGGCAGATATGGAGGAAGAGATGGTAGAGGTGCCAGGGGTAGAGATGGAGGCAGGGTAGGAGGAGGCAAAGATGGGGGAGATGGAGGAGGTGGGGGAGGTGGAGGAGTTGATGGAGGTGGAGGAGGTGGAGGGGGGAGGAGATGGCAGGGCTGGCAGGAGGAGGAGGGATGACCGAGGGTGGAGGCAACCCAGGAGAGTGAGGCAAAGAGTGGGTGGTGTACCATTGTCACCCATTCGGGAGGAGGGGGAGGAGAGAGAGCCAGAGGCAAGGGCCGATGAGGTCAGAGGTGATGAGGAGGAGGTGGAGGTGGTGCTGGAGGAGGAGGTGGTTGTGGTGGCAGAGGAGTGAGTGGAGGTAGAGGTGGTGCCAGAGGAGCGAGTGGAGGCGGATCCACTTGTTGGGGGACACCCTCTCGACATAGATGTGGAGGAGGTTCAGGCCGAGGGAGAGAGAGATGAGGAGGAGGATGAGGTAGATTAGTGACTACGGGAGCGCATGATTGCCAAAGATGATGAGGGTGATAGATCACCCATTTTTCCTGCAGTTGCCACTATTGATCAATGGATTGTAGATCTATAGAGTAGACTAGATGCGGACTTGTCTTAGAACAAGGCTTTGGCAATGGAGTTGGAGGTCACTCGAGTTGAGAGAGATGAGGCCATCATTCGATGGCAGGAGTCAGAGCGGTGGGTTTCAGAGTTTGTAGAGTTATGTTATGGGCCAACAGGAGATATGGCCCAGGAGCTGGCCAGGGTAGCAGAGAGCAGGGGCCGGTACAGGGCATTATATGAGCAGGTTGTCCCACCAGATAGATGGGATCCAGGGTTGTCCCGATCCCACAGTAGGATAGGTAGTGGCAGTCAGACACATAGTAGTAGGTCTCATAGCAGTAGTTACACTAGTGCTGGGGGGTCCACTACATCAGGGCAGTCATCAGGTCACAGGTCACATAGCTCTCATAGGCATAGTCACCGATCAGGTCATGGTCATAGATCAGTTTCTTCAGGGCAGCAGACAAAGCAAAGCTAGCCTCTTGTTACTGATCCCACAGGATCCCAAAGTGAGACACTAGAGAGGACACCTCTCCCATTTAGGTCACTTTCCACATGGTTGATCAGGCACAACCACCTCGTAGTTCACCTTCATGGGATGAAGGAGGGCCATCTTACGACTTGCTTTTAGACACATGTGTATTTTGATATTCGAGCCTCTGAGCTCTATTTTTGGGATGTTATATGACTCTATCCTGTAACATGACATTTTTTGGAGATTGTATATATATGCAATGCAGTTTTGATGTGGCCTATATGATGTTATGTGTTATGGTATTCTATGCTTTTATGAGGTGCTTATGTGATGCTTTGAGATGTATGGATACTATGCTTATACTTATGAATGCCATCATGGATGTGGTTATGTATGTATGCATTGTGTAATGTGATGATGATGTGATTTCTATATGTTAATGCAAATGTTTCTTTATGATGGTTATATGTTGATGCAAATGGATGTAAATGATAGCATTTATGCAATGTGAATTATGGTAATTGATTTATGCAGATGTGAATATGAAATGCTCATGCCATTATGTATGCAATTTTGTTTCTGTATGTCATGGGATAGCATTAGAGGATGAGAGAAGAGAAGGTGAAGATGTATGTTAGTGCGAAAAATTAAAAATCCTTCAAAAGCTTTGCTATAGTGCTATCCTAGTTGCTCTTTAATCATCATTGGGCAAAAAATGTCATGATGGTCGACAAACACTATGATATGACATAGATCAATAGTGTGCAAGGTGGAACCATCACATAGATCAACAGTCGCAGACAAGGTTGATCATGACTCATGCAAGGAACACAGTTGCCCCTAGCCACTTATCATGACCAACCACCAAAAAAATCAAACTAATCATGAGACGTTGCTGCTTCTCTAAATCCTGATGATAGGATTTCATGGAGAAACTAGCCACATGATAGTAAAAAAATAGATGTTAAAATCATCATACTATGTCGTTGCTTCTCTAAATCCTGAAGTCAGAACATCTTGGAGAAACTAATAGTAGAGTGATAAGCAAACAAGGATAATTATCATGATATGTCGTTGTTCCTAAGACATAAGGAACTAATATCTTGATAATCATCAAAAGATAGAAAAACAAAGTTTGCCAAGTGTTTGCCAAATTTTTCAATGTCAAGTGTTGTTAAATGTTGAGCAATATCAAATTTAGGAAGGACACATCCTAAATGATGTTGATATCGAGGAGATTGATTCTCAGAGTTAGGAGAATCCATCAAAATGCCAGATGATGATGACGATGCTTAGGAAGGACACATCCAAAAGCATAAAGGAATGACGATAGGTACTTTTCAGAAGGACACATCTGAAGAAGAACCCAAAATTTTGCCAGCTGAATTGTCTTGATTGAATTTGACTACATGTCCTTGCTGACATGTTGAGTTGACTAAAAGTGTTGATAAAACATATTGTCGATAGATTGATAGTTCGAGATTGACATAAGATTTGCTTGATTTGAAGATATTTTGATGTGTGTGAATGTATAGTGCCAGGAACCCTAATGGACTAACCTAGTGCAGCCTCAAGGGTCCATCGATTAATGGCCTTGCCTACGTCATGCACTCAGAGACCTCGTAGTTCAACACGACCAATGACATTGTCCAAAGGACAAAATTTTGAATCATGATGTTATTTTGACAAACCTATAAGGACTAACCTAATGTCTCGGGGATTCAAAGATGAATCTTGCCTACGTAGCAAATGTGCAGAGACAACGTAGTTCGGACATGGATGAAAAATTGATTTTGATAGGACTGATTGGATTGATCAGACATAAATTGACTTTGACTCTGTTTTTGGATTCTGACATTGATTTGGATGTTTTTATATTTTCTCAGGACTTTTTCAGATTTTTATGATTTTTTAAGGACTTTTTCAAATTTTTGTGATTTTTTTAGGACTTTTTCAAATTTTTGTGATTTTTTCAAGACTTTTATGAATGTAGGATCATGTGCGGTACCCACTGTAGTTGCATGATAAAGGTCTTGCCCCCAAACAGAGCGGGGCGCATCCAAGTTCAAATGAAATGGAGATAGGTAAATGCAAGGCAAAGGCAAGGATATGCCAGGACTGATGTCAACCAAATGTTAACCATGGTCAGAATTGATAGGACTTAGGACATATGTCGTGAATGTGTCAGGCTTTTGCAATTATGACAAATGGACAAAGGTTGATTTGAGTGATAGTAGATGGCAAAACAACGATTGAATACACATGGCTCCTATTTGCCAGGTTTTCACCATGGTACCTATCCAAAGCGCCTGTTTGCCAGGTTTTCACTATTGGATGAATTCATTTCTTTTTACTATTTTTGTCATTTTTCAATTTTTTTTTTTGGTGTCACTAAGACGCTTGTTTGCTAGGTTTTCATCAAGGGATGATTTTTTTTGTATTTTTCCATTTTTTTGTGTTTTGTAGGTTTTTAGCCCAAGCTCTCTGATGCTATGTGTAGAAATTTCTCAGGTGTAAACTATTAATAGGTTCTGTCAACTGTTCTCCATCAGGTGTAGCCAACTGATAAGCTTCGGATCCAAATGTAGCAGTAATGATATAAGGACCAAGCCAATTAGCCTCAAAATTACCAGGCTTTTCACGGTCTGCTTGATTTCTAGGATTCTGCATGAGAACCAAGTTACCAATTTCAAACTTTCTCACCATGACTCTTTTGTTATAACTTCTGCAGAGACGATTTTGATATGCCTGCAGATAATTTAAGGGTTTTTCTCATCTTTCTTGTAACATTTCCAGCTCATGTAGGTGATTCTGTTTGTATTCTTCATCATCAATCATTCCTTTCAAAGAGACTCGGAGAGAAGGAATTTCGACCTCGATGGGTAATATGGCCTCAGATCCATAGACCAAGGAAAATGGAGTGGCTCTAGTGGGGGTGCGGATACTGGCACAATAGGCCCATAAAGTAGGATTAAGTTTTAGGTGCCAATCTCGGCCAGCGTCGTTGATGGTCTTCTTCAGAATGTGAAGGATTATTTTGTTGGATGCCTCAGCTTGGCCGTTACCTTGTGGGTAGTGTGGGGTGGAAAAATGGTGTTGGATGTGGAATCGCTCATAGAGTTCATGGATGTTCTGATTTTTGAATGGATTTTCGTTATCTGTGATGATGGATTATGGGACACCATACCAACAAATGATGTAATTTAGGATGAACTTGGATATTTGTTTACCGGTGATGTAGGTGAGAGGGACGAATTTAATCCACTTAGTGTAATACTCAGTGGGGGTTATTATGAATTTATGGCCATTTGAAGAGGATGGATGGATCTTACCCACGAGGTCGAGTCCCCATTGTGCAAAAGGCCATGGAAAAATGATAGGTCTCAATTCTTGTGCATGTGCATGAATCAGATCACTCTGCACCTAGCATTTCTGACATGTTCTGACAAACTGAAGAGCATCTTTTTCCAATGTCATCCAGTCGTACCCTAGTCTGGTGACTTTCCTAGCTAAGGTTGGACCACTCGAATGAGATCCACATATACCCTCATGTACTTCTCATAAAGTTGTTTGGGCTTCATCAATGTCGAGACAGTGAAGAAGGGTGTTGTCAAATCCATGGTGGTATAAAGTGTCACTGACGATGGTATGTCTGGCCATTTTTTGGATGAAGGATTTGCTTTGGTTGTTCGATAGGTTGGGTGGCAGGATTTGGGATTTAAGGTAGTCGTATATATCCTGGTACCAAGGTGAGCTGGGACCAACAATCTCACACACCATTGTTGACTCTGGAATATCATATGCAGGCATCAGAACCTGTTCCACTAAGAATTCAAACTGTGACACATTCTTAGGAATGTCTAAAAGAGATCCAATGTTAGCCATTGCATCAGCTGCTTTATTTTGTGTTCTTGGGATTTGTTCAAATGCAATCATTTTGAAGTACATTAGGAAACTATCCACCATGCGCTTGTAAGGGAGCAACTTTTCATCCTTTGTGTCATAGTCATCATTCACTTGGTTGATGACTAATTGAGAATCCCCAAATACAAGGAGTGTCTGAATTTTCCATTGAATTGCTATCTTGAGACCTATGACCAATGTCTCATATTTTGCAATATTATTTATACAAGGGAAAGCGATCCAAAATGATTTAGGAATTGAATCCCCTTGTGGTGTGATAAATAATATGCCTGCTCCTAAGTTGTGTCCCATGTGGGATCCATCAAAGTATAGTTTCCATGGTAGAGCTGGTTCTGTGTGAAAAATTGAATCATTAGGAAAATCAGTTATTAGTGGATGAGTGGCTTGGATTGGTGCAATTGATCTGCAATGACTTGACCTTTTATAGCCTTGCACTCCACATATTGTATGTCATACTCGCTTAAAATCATGACCCACTTTGCCAAGTGACCTGTCAATGCTGCTCGACTCAGGAGATATTTTAATGGGTCAATCTTTGCCACTAAATGTGTTTGATGGCTCAAAATATAGTGTCTTAGTTTTTATGATGCAAAGACAACTGCCAGACATGCCCATTCAATGGTTGTGTAGTTGAGCTCATATCCAATTAATGTGCGACTGATGTAATATATGGCTCTTTCTTTTTCTTCATGGTCATTTTGTGCCAATAATGCCCCCAATGCATTTGTCGTTGCGGAGACATACAGGATTAATGGTTTGCCTTCAATTGGTGGCATCAATACTGGTGGTGTCAATAGATATTCTTTCATTTGGTCAAAGGCTATGTTGCATTTATCTGTCCATACAAAAGGAATGCTTTTGCGGAGAAAATATTGGAATGGTTGACACTTGTCTGCTAACTGTGCAATGAAGCGACGAATAGAGTACAATCTGCCCTGAAGTGTGCGCAACTCACTAATTCCCTTTGGTGGAGACATGTCCAGAATTGCTTTTACTTTTTCAGGATCAACCTCAATGCCTCGTCTTGAAACAATGTATCCTAGCAGCTTGCCTGAAGTGACTCCAAAGACATATTTCTTTGGGTTCAATCTAACCTTGTAATCCTCAAGCTGTCTAAATTTTTTATCTAAGACTTTGAGATGTTCTATCCTTGTCAAAGATTTTTCCAATAGGTAATCCACATAATCTTCCATTAAAATTTGCATCATGTGATGGAAGATTTTTGTCATAGCCCTCTGGTATGTTGCACCTGCATTCTTTAAGCCAAAAGGCATGACGTTCCAACATTATGTTCCCCAAGGACAAGTGAATGCTATTTTATGCTGATCCACTGTTGCGATTCTGATTTGGTTATAGCCTAAAAAGCCATCCATGAGAGATAGCATCTCATATCTTGCTGTGAGGTCAACAAACATGTCTATGTTTGGTATGGGGAAGTCATCCTTTGGGAAAGCTTTGTTTAAATCTTTGAAATCCGTGCAAATACAGATTTGTCCATTCGGTTTGGTAATAGGAACAATGATTGATATCCAATCCGCATAATCAATTGACCTTATGAATTCAGCATCTAGTAACTTTTTTAGTTTCGCCTTGACAAGTAGTGCAATTTGTGGGTGCATCTTGCACAACTTTTGTTTGATTGGCTTGATTCCTAGGATTAAAGGAAGATGATGTAGAACAAATTCAGGATCAAGCCCTGGCATGTCAGCACATGACCATGCGAAGTTAACTTTTCTCTCTATGAAGAATTGTTTAAATTCAGGCTTTTCTTCATCTAGCAAATGATGTAGCCAAGAGAATCATTTTGGGATTCTCTGGTGTGGCTATGTTAACTTCCACTGTGTCTTCAATAAGCATAGTTGACTTTTCCTATGTGATAGGAAGAAATTCCAATCCTCCATCCTTAGGCACCTCAAAGAGGTTTTTACCTTCGGATACATCCTTTGTTTTTACTATTTTTATTGTCAGAAGGTGCCTTGTGGTTTTCACCTAAAGGCATTTCTTTTTCTTTTTTCTTTTTTGTATTTTTGCAATTGGAGGATTGCACAGTCTCCCCGAAGTAAGCTGTACAATCTAGATCTATGGAGAACCCTATTTTGTGATCCCCCCATGGAATACCTTCTCTTAGTCCCATGAATTCTGCAATTGCCTTGTTGTTTTGAAATATGTCCATCATCGGTGGATCTTGTTAGTCCCAGTAGATCAGTTGTGGATAAACAAGAGGGATGCCATCGTTAGTGTTGGTGAAGGAAGGGGAGGATGCGGAAAGTGTGAAAATTTATGCTTCAAGTGTGAAGGAAAAGCTATCAATTTCCACTTCTGTGTCCGATGCAATGGAAGGTCCATATTTTGAGTCAAATGAATCGAATTCAAAGTCATAATATGGGATAAAATTATCATTGTGACTAGTGGTCGACGTTTCAGAGGTATGGATAGTGGGCTCAGATAAATTTGGCTCATGGGTGGGTTCAAGAATGGGGTGGGATGTTTCAGGTATGGCTGATAACACCTTGTGTGTTTTTGGATTCCAAGGAATGCTTACCCATTCCTTATTTTTATAATGTCGTTTAATATGGTCAATGTCATATTTCATGCGAAATCTCTCTTCAAAGAAGGGTTGGCCAGGTTCTAATAATAGTTCATCAATGTCGTAATCCCTGATGGTTTTGTCAGATCCCCATTCCCATTCATTTGAGTCTGTCTCGGTAAGTGATTCTTTGCATGTTTCAATACTTTATGTAGCCATTACAACCATACTTGAAAGTTCAAGAGTACATTGATCGTTAGTTCCGACTTGGTCATACCCTAGCCTTATGTATCTTGGTCTTGCCTTTATGATAATAAGTTCTCATTTTCCGTTGTTGTTCTTTCCAAGGCCGCTTGTACCATCAAAACCTTGGGCTTTGCATATTTCATATCCTTTGCCATAGAGATGCAAGGGTAGTGGAGGTAACTCTATCGGGTCTTTGTAAATCCAGTTGTCCATGTCAATAATGACTTCATTACCCATATAGCCCCATTGTGTGAAAACACTTTTTGGTGGGAATTTGAAAGTTATTTTGGGCTCTACTGCAAAGCATGGTCTACCATAGACCTTAGGTGGCTTCGATATTGTGGTTATACAGTAAGTTGTATTTAACTTGAAATCTCCGCAACCAAGGTCCTGAATCTGAATATCTTTACTTGGGATGGAGGTTGATGGAGATGGTGTGGTAGAAGATGATGGAATGGATGATTTCATGAGTGTCAATGGCTCAATGTATTTGGATGAGTTGGAAGATGAGGCTTCCCAATTAATGGGTACCTGGTGCTCAACAGTAGCTTGTAGGTTGGTGCAGTATTGGAATGGATCAGGATCTCCTGGGATGGTGATCTCAGTTCCATCGAAAGGGAATTTGAGGCATTGGTGGTATGTTGATGGAATAGCCTTTAGAGCATGGATCCATGGATGACCAAGTAAGATATTGTAGTGTATTTCATGATCCAGGACTTGGCATGTTGTGTCTATGATGATAGGTCCTACCCAGAGAGGAATGGTAATAATGCCTTTAGAAGTGCGTTCTTCATCATCATATGCCTTGATGATGATGCTCTTGCTAGCATCTACACACGCATCAGAAAAACCAAGAGCTTTGACCAATTTGAGAGAGCAGATGTTCAATCTTGCTCTACCATCTACTAGGACTCGTCTAACCTTATGCTTATGGACAAAGACTTCAATGTGAAGGGCGTCGTTATGCGATGGTTTAGGTGAGGAATAGTTGTTGTCAGAAAAGGTGATGTGGTGAGGTGAATTCAGGTATCCGACCATAGTCTCAAAATGGTTGACATCGATGTTGGTAGGGACGGATGAATCTTGCAGTACTTTATCGAGAATGGCCTTATGTGTGGGTGAAATATAAAGTAGTTCAAGAATGGATATTTGAGCAGGTGTTTTATTTAACTGCTCAACAATGTTGAACTCCGGTTTTGGGGTGGATTGTCTAGCGGATGGATTAGGTATGGTGATCTTTGGTTGACGGGTAGACGGACCCAGGATAGTGACCTTGCCTTTACGCATAGTCACATTGCATTTTGGGGCTCTTTTAATGTTGATGGTATTAACAGATTCATCTTCATTAGCAGTGCGAAGATTGTTGATATCGGTACCATCAGGATAGCTGTACGTAGGATGAGTAGTATTATAGGTTGGACGAATATCGTTGGCTTGATTGTTTGTATGCTTTGTGCCAGACGAGGAAGCTTTACCATGATCCTATAGTGGGTTTTTGTGTATGGTATGATCTACATTAGATGAAAAAGATTGACCGCCCAACTCAATGGTGTGGTTTTCTATGAGATCTTGCACCAGATTTCACATTTGGCGACAAGAGGAAGTTTTGTGCCCTTTGGCATGGTGGTAATCACAGAATGAATTTTCATCCCACCATGATGGCTTGAATTGACCAGGGTCATACGATTTTGGCTCTTCTAGTGTGATGACGTCGTTTTGAAGAAGTTTCTTTAAGACAGTTTTGATAGGTTCACCCAACGGGGTGTATGTACGCTTTTGGAACTGTCGTGCTTGACGCAACTGCCTTTGATTAGATTATGCATGATTGTTTCGGAGAGCATTGGCAGTTGGTGTCGGTGTAGTTATAGGTGCATTTTGATTGTGTACTCCCTTGATTGTGAGTACATGAACTGTTGCATTGACGGTTTTTGCATCAACTACACCGTCATTTGTGATATGTTTATTTTTAACCTAGCATTTGTTTTTGTCATTTGAGCTACTTGGGTTATGATTGGTGGTTGTGTTGATGGTTTTTCCACCATATTTCAATTCACCTTTGGCAATCAAGTCTTTTTCCAGTTGAACCCCCTTTTCAACAAGGTCAACAAAAGTGGTGCAACAATGGACTTGTAATCCATACCTTAGTGGTCCAAGGAGAGTTTGTACAAACATGGTTACTTTCTCCTTTTCAGGTATTTCTACCAGACATTTGCTTGCTAAGGTTCTCCATCTTTGAAAGAATGGAATGAAAGTCTCTCCTGCATCCTCTTGGGTAAGTTTGCATAAGGAGGCGATGCCAACGTCTATGTCAATGTTGTAAGCATAGTTTTCGACAAACTTTTTTGCCAATTCGTCCCATGTTTTTATTCCCTTAGGCAAAAGTGAGAACCACTCTAGTGCATGACCTCCAAGACTTCTAGAAAAGAGTCTCATGAGATAAGTTTGCTCATAAGCAGTGTCGATACAACTAGTGGTGAATTCCCTTATGTGTTCGAGGGGTTTTTTTTGCCTTTATACTTGGGAAAATGAGGGACCACATATCCATGAGGAAATGGTGGCATATACAAGGTTGTGTCAAATGGATATGGACACAAGTCATGTGACATGTATGAATTTTTATTGGATTGTTGCAAGGTCTCCACTTGTGTTTGAAGAGCAGCAAGTTGGTGTGTGAGTGCTTCCACCATTGGATGATTGGTAGCATCACCTATGTTGGTGATAGAGGCGGTTTGATTCCCCAAATGTTGTGAGGAGATGTGTTGATTTGGAATGGGTTGTCAGTGAGTGAAATGAGCGTTTTGATTAGGTGGTTGTTGAAAATGAGTGTTTCGATTTGGGATGTTCTGCTGCATGTGGACTTGAGAAGCATAAGTGGGAATGTGATATCCTGCCATATTGGATTGGATTTGAGGACCTTGCTGGTTTTGACTTTGTTGATTGCCAAATGGAGTGAAGAATTGAGCGCCTTGTTGATGCCCAAATGGAGTATATGATTGAGCGCCTTGATTGCCTTGTCCAAATAAAAGATTGTGACTTTGAGGAATGTTGGTGTTTTGGATCATAGGAATGATGGTGTTGACTTGTGATGAGGTGGGTTGGGTGCTTTGAATGAAAACTCTACGTTTATTTCTCCCAAATGGGTTAGATGAGTTGGTTGCTATGGCACTTGAAGAACCTAATAATAGGTTTGCTGATGTACTAATGGAACTAGATGTGGTTCCAAAGAGGTTTGATGTGGTTGCCCCCATTGTTTGTGAAGGAATGGTGGATGTTTGTTGGGGGATGGATTGTGATGTGGTGTTGGTTTGGGAAGAAGATCCCCCAATAGATGTTGTGTTGGTTGTGGCGGTAGTGTGACCAAGGGAGGTAGCATTGATTGTGTTGATGATGTTTTGTGAAGAGGCTCCCATGGAGGAATTGTATGATGTTGGAGTGGGAGAAGTTGGTCTAAGAGTGTTAATATCGAATCCCTTTGGTAACTTAGCCCCTTGGTTAAGGAGCATAGCTAGGAATCTAGAAGAGTCATTTAAGACCATTTCTTCCACAAAAGAGGCCACTTCTTGGTTTTGAGTGGCAGCTTGTATGTCTTCTTCAAAGACATCCCCATTTTCATCCCGTCAGATAAATGGTTCAAAAAGATGTGATGGAGATGATGGGATGTTCATCTCACTAAAAGGATTGAAGTTGGAATTTTCCATGTCAAAATAAGGAATGTTCGTGGCATTAGTGAATGAGCTCATGCCAGTTGTGAACCCAAGAGAGTTGGTGTCTTGTCCAAAGGAATCCATGAGTCTTTTCTTTTTTGTAGTCTAGTTTCAACCATATAAAGTTTTGCTCAACTTGGGATGATGAAAAAAATGATCTAAATATGAGACTATGTTTTTGGTTTTTTGGATTTTTAAAGGATGCTATGAAAAAGGCTTGTGGATGCAAGCGGAGTGACCCTAAATGGAGATGCCAAATGATATACAATAAATGATCCTAATATGTACTTACTAGTGAAAGATCTAAAGAGGAAAAGCTTGGGAAAACAAAGTTCTTACAATGATTCAATTTTTGAAAACTAATGGACCGTAGAAGGACTATAAGTAGGACAAAGTGAAGTTTCCACACTAGACTATTGAGTGGGAAATAATTCACCAAAGGATTGACAAAATGACAAAGGTAATTGGGTCCAATGATAACCTATTGTTGAATGCAAAGTTTGGACAATGAATGATAAGAGTCAACTCCTAAAGTCTGCAAAAGTGAGTGTCTAAGGGGATGGTGAAACAATCAATGCAATCTAATGAAAATGAAACCTATTATGAGCCTAAAATGGTACCTAAAAATGCAATGTTTGATGGAAAGTTGAGCAATAGACTGTTTTGGTTTGGACTGTAATAGTGAAGAAAGATTGGATTGACTACAGACAAGTTTTGGACTTTCTGGTTTAGACAGTGAATAACAGTTTGTAGTTTTAGCAAATGCATTGCAGCAAATGCATTGCAGCAAATGCGTTGCAACAGAGAAAATGTGGCTCACAGAATCAAATGTGGTGCATGAAGTGTCGATTGTGACACAGTATATTGAATGCGGGTTTATATTTGTCAAATGCGGCTCAATTAACCGAATGCGGCTCACTGATGTCAAATGCGGCTGTGTGTATGCCAAATGCGGTTGGACAGAGCAAATGCGGCTCATCAGAGCGAATGTGGCTTGGTATCTTGTGATTGAGGTGCAGTAGAGCACTTGTGTCACAATATACAATTTTAAGGAAAAACTTGAAAGTTTGCAGTTTTTGAAATTTTTTCTTTTTCTTCTTCTTTTTGGTTTCAATTTGTGATATTCAATTTGTTGAAGATTGTTAAGACCGTTGGAAAACACATAAATCACAATATGAAGTGCATGTTCAAACAGACTCACTCTTAATGGTCAATTGGGTCATCCTCGCAATCACAGCCCACATCTTAAAATAACATTGACTCACATAGCCTTGTCACCCCCTAGAGGGCGCCCGTGTTTTTGTCTTTTATAGGTGCATACTCAAGGTGACGGAAGTGGATACCGAATCCTCTGAGCAAATAGTCCGTGGTGATTATATGGTGAGTGTCTTGGGGGGAGATTCTTCCCTCCCCTTGCACCGTGATTGAAAGGATGTTTGGTTACTGACTCGGTTGGCTACTACACTAGGTTCTTAGTAAGTCTTTCCATTCAATGTGACAATGGATATAATCCCTCGAGAGACCTCCCAACCTTTAAAACAAAGGCTTTGGGGATGGTTATCTTTTCTACTACTATCAAGTTGGATTTTCATCAACAACTTTCTTTTTATTATAGTGGGTTGGAAACCTTGGCTTTAGGTGTTCCCACTTAGGTCGTTCCTCTTGGGTGAGTTCTTTTTCCCACAAGAGCAGGCCTTCTAAGGGTTGTAAGAAAACATTAAATGCATAATTATGAAAAAGGGATAGGTCTGGTTTTTTGATCACCCAGTAAAGGGGAGAGCATATGCCTATTATCCAAAACACACAAAGCAAGATTGTTCAATTTTAAACCCAAAATAAAAAATTTCTAATCTAGGTGAAGATGTTGCTTCACAAAGACATGGTGTTCATTGTTAACCAAAATAAAAGTATGGTGGCTACCCTAGATTGATAAATTCCAATTAGATTGCCTATCATAGGATTGGTAAATTGAAATTTATGTGTCTGTCCTAGGGTTGGTTCTTTTTAAACACCGAAAATGGAAGAAAAAATGAAATTCTGGCTGCGGACGCATCGGATCCAGATTACAATAACAACCCAAAAAAAATCAAATCTTTGTTACCAGTTACCTGTGGCTCGGTTTCTGGCAGATGCGTTGTGTTTTGTCGAATGCATCGTTTGAAGGCTTGTTTGCGGTGCAACAGAGCGATTGCATTGCTCACGATCGCAAATGCGATGTGACAGAGTGATTGTGTCATTTTGTCCTACAAATGCATTGTTCCATACTTCAACCTGCAAAAAATTTTTTTGAAGCCGTACAACACCTGCAAAAAGTCGGGTTCACCAATGTAATGATCTAAAATATTCCTACAAGATCAAATGAATGATTAGTTGTACCTACAAGTTAATATAAATCAAACAATGGAATACAATAGAGAATAAAAAGAAAAGAAATGAATTAGATAGATCTCACCCATTTCTTCTCTCCTCCATGCTTCACTTCCATTGTACCTTATTGAGATTGCTAGTGATATAAATGAATTCCCTTAGCTTTGTGAGCAAACTCTAAAATGCCTAGCCTTAGCAATACCTTTGAAGGATTTGAAATTTAAACTATTGCAATCTAGAATGTTACTCCTATTATGTAAATAGTAAAATAAGTAAAAGCCTAGAATGTGAGATTGAAATGCCTATAGTAAAATCTCTTGAGCAAATGATCATGGATCCCAAAATGAGATCATGATTGTCATTTTATAGAAAATGCAATCTTGAACAGATGGACAAGATGAGAGATTTGAGGAATGCCCTAGAATCAAAGGTCAAGATTCAATAAGGCAACTCAAATTAGGGATAGGGAAAAATACCCATATGTGTGAATAATATTTAATTAAATGAATTAAATCAAGACTGAATGTGACAGTTGAGATGAAATTAGTAAAAATCAGAAGACAAGAGGATGAGATTTTAGAAAATCAATAATTTTAGAAACTACTTGATTTGTAGAGGAATGTTTCCCTTTTTGAATTAAATTAATTCAAAATAGAGATTTTGTGAGGTAATTAGTAATTGATTTTTGAAATTAATTACTAAATGAAGAATTAGTTAACCATGTGAGATATTTTTAAATGATTTGTTTTATTTAAAAATATAAAAGTATCACATGCCATAATTAAATAATTACAAATAATTATTTAATTTAGAAGAAGTAGTTAATTAATTAAATAAATTATCAAATCTATTTATTTAAGAGAATTTAGGAATTAGTGACATATTAAATCAATATATTAAGATATATTTATTTAGTAATCAGGAAGACATTAATGGTTAAGATCTAATTAAATAAATAGGATGACTTTATTTAATTATTAGAAGACTTTGACAGTTAGTGACATATTAAATAAATAAATATGATTTATTTATTTAATAATCATGAAGAATGAGAGATATTATGAATTAATTAAATAATCATGAATTATTTAATTAATAGTTGAATGTGGGTTAGAAACATAATTAAAATGTTATAATCATGTCATGACGAAGATGGTAAAATAGTGCTTACAAGTCTTGGTCATTTTTATGTGTCTACAGGTAAGCCTCACATCATCCCTCTCCAACAGGAAAATTGACTTAACCTAACACCTCTGCAATTTTTAGTGCTCTGCACTTTGGTCTTTCCTAGTCAGGCTCTTCCCTGGCTCGCCTAGGAGAAGACTTCCACAGTGGCTCTAGTGCTATCAAGGAATCCTAACCCTACATTATGTACATACATGGAGTCTAGTCACTATTCCCAAAGGGTCATACAATTTGTAGGATGTGAAAGTGAACTAACCCTCCATTCTTCTAAACTGCCTGGTTCAGGCCAACAACTATAAAGAAAGCAAACTATCTACAAACAATGAAGGCAAGCGAACTAACTAGCTATCTATTGCCACACAATGCCTGATTAACAATGACTCTACATCCTACACAAACTATAGTGCCACCATTAATCCATTAACCCTCTTCTTCAAGACAAAAACTAGAAATTCACACAAATCACCACTGTTTTTCTCTTGAATTCAAAATTTCAAAACAATTCAAATGCTTCCAACCTCACTCCCATGTCAAGGTCACCCTTAAATAGGGTCTCTAAAATAGTTACTCTCCCCTTTGGACACACCTAGGCCACTTTTAGCCTTCATTGATCTTTATTTGCAAAGATTTGAAAAGAAACCCCAAAAAGGTCTAAAAGGTCAAAACCCCACTTGTGCAAAAACATTAAGCCTATCCTATGGTCAACATGACCTTCATCAAATGATCAACACCCAATCAAAAATTCCACTAAGGCACAACCATAAATGAACAAGAATAGATGATAAGTTGGCCTAGACAAATTGCCAAAACATGACCTTCTAGACTACCTATGGTATCCTATGGGTGCTCCTACACCACTGAGAATTCAATCTTTTATGTGAAGAGCATGGAATCCAAAGACAACTATCTACTCCCCAAAACCCTCAACAAAAATTAGTTGTTGAAAGAAAGAACATAACCGTTCTAGAAACTGCTAGAAACATGATGCTAGAAGAAAATGTTCCTCAGTTTTACTGGAGAGAAGTTGTAAGTACTGCTATGTATACCATTAACCGGGTAAATGTCAACAACAATACTGGTAAGACCCCTTTTGAGCTATGGTTTGGTTATAATCCTACTGCCAAATATTTCAACATATTTGGAAGAAAATTCTACATCAAGAGAGATGATTATATAGGCAAGTTTGATGCTAGAAGTGATGAAGGAATCTTTCTAGGTTACTCTACTAAGAGCAAAGCTTACCAGTGCTTTAATAAAAGGTTGAAGAAAATGGTTGAAAGTGAAAATGTCAAAGTTGATGAGGATATTGATAGACCATCCAAATTTAGTGGATATGACTCAGATGATCAACATGATAGTACTAACAATGAAAATAATGTTCATACATAGAATCAACTTCAAATTGTTCTGGTGAACTAAGGGAATCAAGAAGTAGAAACTAGCAAAAGTGTAGAAGAAAGAACACAAGAACAAGAAGTCAGAGAAAACACTAAAACTCCCAAGTATGTAAGGCGAAATCATTCCGACATTCAGATCATACGAGATAAGAGAAAATGTGTGCAAACTAGAAGAAGAATCTTAGAAGAGTATTGTCTAATTTCCAAAACTAAGCCTAACAATATCAATGAAGCATGTAAAGATGAATATTGGATGGAAGCCATGAAAGAAGAACTAATGCAAATAGAGAAAAATGATACATGGGATCTTGTTCCTAGAACTCATAACAAAAATGTGATTGGAACCAAATGGGTGTTTTAGAATAAGATGAATGAACAAGGTGAAGTGGTCAGAAAAAAAAGCAAGACTGGATTTCAAAGGGTACTCACAGATGTAAGGTATTGATTTTGAAGAAATTTTTTCCCTTGTTGCGAGAATTGAAGATATAAGATTATTTCTTGCTTATGTTGCTTTCAAGAATTAAAAAATCTATCAGATGGATGTAAAGTCAACATTCCTAAATGGTGAGTTAGAAGAGAAAGTCTATGTTGAGAAACTAGATGGATTTCAACTTACTAACAAAGAAAACATTGTATGTTGATTGAAGAAAGCTCTATATGGACTTAAGAAAGCTCCTAGAGCTTGGTATTCTAGATTGGATAAATACTTGTTGAAGCTTGGATTCAATAAAATTACTGCTCATAGCAATTTGTATTTCAAGTTGGACCAGAATAAAGAATTGATCATTGAAGTCTTTGTTGATGACATTATTTTTGAAGGTGATGATGATTTGTGTATGAAGTTTGCTGATGAAATGAAAAGTGAGTTTGAAATGTCAATGATAGGAGAGATGAAATTCTTTTTAGGACTAAAAATTACTCAGTTAGATGATGAAATTTTTATATCTCAGTCTAAGTATGTGAAAAGTTATTGAAAAAGTTTGGTATGGAAGATTCAAAGCTAGTTGGTACACCTAAAGTAACCAGATACAAACTTACATAGAATGATGATTCTCCTAAGGAAAATAAAACAAGATGCAGGTCAATGATTGGTGGATTGATTTACTTGACTTAGACCAGACCAAATATAATGAATGTTGTATGCATGGTTGCTAGATATCAAGCTGATCCCAAAGAGTCTCATGTGACTACTATGAAAAGAATCTTCACATACCTAAAAGGGACACTTGATTTTAGTCTTTGGTATCCTAAGGATGATGATCTTATCCTGAGCACTTTCATTGATGCAGATTGGGTAGGAGATGTGGATGACATAAAAAGTACAAGTGGTGGTGCATTATTCTTAGGGAAGAAGTTGGTGTCTTGGCTAAGTAAAAAGTAGGACTCCATTTCCTTATCTACTACCGAGGAAAAATATATTTCTGTTGCAAATATGTACTCAATCATTGTGGATGAAGTAGATGTTGGGAGATGTCATAATTGAGTATGAAGAACCTATTTCTATATTTTGTGAAAATTCCAATGCCATAAACATTTCTAAGAATCCAATGTTGCATTCAAAGAAAAATAATATTTCCATCAAATATCACTTCTTGAGAGATAAAGTTAGCGACAAAGAAGTTAGAATGGAGTATATACCTACCAAGGAGAAAATTGTAGACATATTTACTAAGCCATTATGCAAGGAAATTTTTGAGTACCTTAGAGGCAATTTAGGGGTGATATCCCCTCTTGATCAAAACTAAGTGATGCAGGTCTTTGCATAAATCTATGAATTCATAGTCATATCCTATTCTAGATTGATGTTGTGGTGGCTGATACTTAGGGTGAGTAGTCAGATGTGCTAAATATGTGGTTTAGAGCTTGTGTACCTTTTCCATTGATGTCAAAGGGGGAGAAGAACAATGTGAAAAACTCTTGAAGAAAGGGGGAGAAGATTCAACAAAGGGAGAGAAGTGAACAACCAATTGTATTGATGGTATTATTTTTCACATCATGTGTTGCCATCAATGCCAAAGGGAGAGATTGTTGGATTTTTTGGTTGTATTTTTGATATGTGGTTGTCATTGATGTCAAAACTATTAGCATTGGTGATGCTTAAGGCTGTATATGTCAAGGAGATTGAGAAAATTGTAATAAATATATTGCAGGTAGTCTGTGATGCTGTGAAGATCCAAGTAGTGAAAATTTATATATGCTAAGTTTCAAGTGTCATGCATGAAAGGGTTTGTTGCTGAGACTATCTAGTACGTTGTCCGAAATTTTCAGTGGTATGCATCAAGGATAGAGAAAGTTATGAAGATTTGTGTTCCTACAGTTATTTAGTTACTGTAGCAAGTGTTTCTGAAAGATGAGATTGCAATTCTGGAAAATTTAGTTGTTGCATATGTTTTTGAGTTTATCAGTAATTTTTCTAGATCATGCTCTATTATTTCAATACATCTGCATTGATCAAAGTGCTCATGATTGAATATTTTTCCTTGTGTGTTCAAGTTTTTCATATTCTTGGCCGACATGATGGTGATAGCGTGTTGCGGATCTCTATGGATTAATACTTTATTGTTTGGCATGATCGAAGGGGTTTAATTGGGTCATCACTATGTTGTGACGTACTTGTGTTGGTGTGCATTAAGATTTATTTATGTATTGAGGCTGACAGTTGTAATTATTTATTCTTTATTTGTGGCCGACATAGTAGTTTATGTAGATCTGTGTAGCCGATATATAAGAGTGGTTGTTTTACTCATTTTGATGTATGCTCAATGTGTGTATGTGAATTACATGTGTGAATAAAGATAAAATCATTCAAGAGAAGAGTAAAGTGTGAAAGAGATTGAGCAGAGTGTGGAAGAGTTTGACCAGAGTGTGTAGAAGTTTTTTTGTTTCTAATTGGAACTGTCATCAGGATTTTGTAGAAGCTAATTTATTAGTTCAACCTTATCAAATGGATTTAATCTGATTATTGTATGTAATAAATTGAGCCTTCCTCTGAGTAGTGAGCTCTAGGCAGTGTTCTCGAATGCATGTGCATTCCCTATTTACTCTTCATTATACTTTTAATAGGGTATAATCTTATGGACTAACATCCATCATGGTTTTTCCCCTAGCAGGGTTTCCACATATAAAATCTTGGTGCTCATGTGTCTCTGATGTGTTATTGATTTATTCTTGCACTATTAATTATTAGATCTAAGATTAAAAGTTGATTAATGTTGAATAAGTTTGATTTTGGTAACAACCGATTCACCCCCCTCCTCTCAGTTGTCTATTATTATTTTGCCAACAAAGTCTTTATTTCGTATGCTCCCAAAATAAACTCAAGTCCCTTGTCAGTTATTTCCTTATGAAAAGTAATTTTTTCATTACAAGCAAGAATGTAATGAATTCCACTTTCAATTTTTAGAAGAAGTATTTCATAGAGTGAAAATGACATATTTCCTTTTTTCATGTCATTGAATAGATTAAATGCTAGAATTGTTTGCAGTGTTGGAAAAGACATTGTCCCTTGTCACTTATTTCCTTATGAGAAGTATTTATTTCGTTAGACCCAATATAATGAATTCCACTTTCAATTTTTAGAACAACTATTTGGTAGAGTGGAGATGACATATTTCCTTTTTTCATGTGATTGGAACAAATAAAATGCTTGCATTGTTTGCAATGTTGGAAAACACATTGTCCCCTATTAGTTATTTTCTTATGAAAAGTCTTTATTTCATATGCTCCCAAAATGAAATGAATTCCACTTTGAATTTTTAGAACAAATATTTTGTAGAGTGGAAATGGCATATTTCCTTTTTTCCTATGATTGGAACACATAAAATGCTTGCATTGCTTGTAGTGTTGAAAAAAACATTGTCCCCTATTAGTTATTTCCTTATGAAATTTTTTCATTTCTCATGCTCCAAAAATGAATTGAATTCCACATTCAAATTTTAGAACAACACTTTTCTAGAGTGAAAATGATATATTTCCTTTTTCCCTATGATTGGAACAAATAAAACGCTTGCATTGTTTGTAGTGTTGGAAAACACATTGTGTCCTATTAGTTATTTCGTCATGAAATGTTTATTATTTTATACGCTCCAAAAATGTAATTAAGTCCACTTTGAAATTTTATAACAACTATTTGGTTGATTAAAAATGGAATTTCCTTTTTTCATGTCATTGGAACAAATATTATGCTTGCATTATTTGTAGTTTTGGAAACACACTATCCTATGCCAGTTAGTTCATTATGAAAACTTTTTGTTTTGTGGGCTTGAAAAATATATGATTCTATATTGTAACAGGGTTGTACATTTTTTATTATGGTATCTTACAAGGATGTAATGTAACTAACATACCACATTATTTGAGTAGAAAGAGGATAGATGAAGGAAAGGGATATGGGATATGGTTAAAATGGATGAATGATATATGTTGTCAAATTAACTTCATGTCAAAAGTGATACTTACTTTTATTAGCACTAGAATTATGCAGGATGATTTTATGGATCATGGTGATGATGCATTAGGTGCATTAGGTACATATGGGGAAAATAATATAGTATAGATGTGTAGACACTCAAGTTTGTCCTCTTAATCATTGCATTATTCAAGAATTTCATAAAATCATAAAATCATTAAAATATTAAAAATTTATAGTCGATCATGAACCATTTGCATAAACGACCATTCCCATTCATTTTTATTCACGATTCGTTTCATGAATGTTCATGTCCATTTGCATTATCGTTCATGCCCATTTTCATAATAAAGAATAATCGTTCATTATCATTCATATCATAATAAATACGTTAATAGAATCATCAAATATCATTTCACAACAAAATAATTATCATAATATTTAAATTTCATTTGCATGAATCATTCACTTCATATTGCATTTCATTAAATCATTAGATCATTAAAATATTAAATAATTATCACCTCATTATCATTCATAATGCATTTGCATAATAAATCATAATCGTTTTCATAATTCATCATTAAATCAACATTAAATAATTATTAATCATTCTTCATTCTTCATTTAAAATTCATTTAATCATTTTATTTAGTTTCATTATTCATAAACCCTTCACCATGCACTTATCTCTCCTCTTTTATCATTTACACTCACATGCATTTCATTTAATCAAGGAATGCGGGACTAATTTGCATTTTCAGCTAAATCCTTTTATCCCACATTTCCCTCTCAACACATCTCCATACCTAAAGACTCCTATTTAAATGGGATTTCACTCTCATTTGGACCCCTACATCTTATTTGCATTAGCTTCACATTTCATTGCAGCTCTAGGCTTTTTTGCATCTACATAGATTTTGAGATCTATAGTCTTTGCTTTGCATTTTTAATTTCAGCATTTGGTTTGTTTACATTCCCACTCATGAATTATCATATTTATATCATCTTTACATATTGATTGCATTTTCTCATTCACCATAGCCTCTTTATTGCATTTTTTGCTCACAAAATCTGAGAGCAAATGTATAAAGAAAGATATTGGTGATAGGGGGACAATGGAGAGTGATTCATTTAAAATTTCCACAATTTTAGAAGTTTGTATTTTCATAGTTTAGAAGTTTTTTTTCATTATGGTTTCATTTTTAATTTGAGTGGATCCATTCAAGAGAGTGTGAGATAAAGATTCTTATTCCATAGAATCTTCTAGTTTCAGTTCACATATTTCGGTGAACTCGACGTGAAGAATTTTTTTCACAAACTATAAGTTGGGTCTGTGAGAAATTTAATGGGCTTTTGCATCTTGATGTTTTCTAACTGCTGTCCACAAATCATAAACACCTAGATCGTAACTTTAGATATATGATAAAATCATGGTTGTTTGGAATTTTGATGTTTGATAAATATCTTGCAGGAATACTTTGAGGATATCATCTAAAATGCAAAGACATTTTTCTTTACAAATTATGAATACTATGTAGTGTTTGCACAATCTTTTCTATAATAGGAGTGGCTAAATGTACATGTAGGCTTACTTTTATTTACACTATTTGTACACTCTTAATTGATGATCTAATAAATTATTTATCATTGTAGATTTAAATATCATTTTTAATTTGCATCTGCAAATTATTTATCATGGTAGATTGAAAAATCATTTTTAATTTGAATCTGCTCTTCCTTAAGCGTTCCATTCATGTTTCTACAATTTCTATTATTTATGCTTTTCTTTGACAACAACTAGAGAATTTGGTACACCTGCCAATAACTTTAGATTAGATTTTAATTTAACTTTAGATTTTATTTTTAGATTAGATTTTATTTTTAAACTAGATTTTCATTTAGGATTTGAATTAGTTTTTAGGATAAAGTTAATTAGATCTATCTAACTTTATTTTAGATTTAATTTAAGAATTAATTTTCACATTTAGATTTAATTAGTTTAGATTTTGATTAATGAGATTAATGTCTTTTTATGTTTTAGTTTCATTTAGATTTCAAGCCTAATTTTAGTTTGTTTTTCTTACAAGTTCATTTCGCGAAGAAGTGAAAATAAAAAACATAGGCTTGTAGAAGAAGGGATGCATGAAACTAATAATGATATTTTGATGTAGGATGTTCATCGAAGACATGATTTTAAAACCAATTATCTTTTAAATTAGAAAAAACTTCAATTGTTGTTTTATATAAGATGGTAGGGAGTATGCTCTCAGCTTGAGCAAACTTCGTGATAAAAAACTAGGCCCATCTATTGTTTTGTTTATACCTTAGAGGGGCCTACCTCGAAAGAGGGAACGACTTCAACCGATTTTTTTCTCGGGTCAATATATAAAAGGATGAGACTAAATTGTCAAGTCCTTATGGTATGTAGGACTTAGTCGTAAAATTCCATTCAAAAATGGGTACCTACCTTTTCTTTTAAAGGTATAAGAGCCCCTAGTAGAGTGGTTAAAGCCTTAACTAGCTTGTTTCACACTCGTGAGGTGCCATTTGCCTGAGTATTCACTAGAACCCTCTTCTTTTAGAAGCCAAAATACCTTCTATTCACTGGTCCAATAATGGTCATTTCCAAGAAATCCACATTCTCACAGTTCTTAGTAGAGGTGAAGATTCTGTCATGGGAGATTCATGAGGGCTCAAAGCTTGATTGACCTGAGAAGTGAGTGTCATGGAGGGGAGCCAATGTGGCCAAGCTTCTAATTCACCCACTAAGAATAAGTCCAGCTGGGGAAACCCACATGGAATCCAGTGAATATAGTCCTTTCCAACCTTCAAATTTATGCTTGTATTGTTAAAACCAAGAATTTTGTTTGCTATGTCTTACGTGTGTGTTAAAAAATAGACCTCAAAAAAATATCACACTTGGTAATTTTCGACACCTCAAAACATTTCCAAAACCATCAAGCCAAACATGTCTAACTACTATCCTCCTTATTCATCCCCGACCTATGAACGAGACCAAAGGATTGAATATCTTGACCATCATTTGAAATAGCTTGAAAATAAACTATAATCCCAATATTTGAATTAAGTGATGCAATCATCTCATAAGCCTTTATCCTCACCCAAAACTACATCATCCAAGTTGAATTTCCATGACTTTTTGCAAAGGCTATATGAGAAACCCAAATCTAAGTCCTCAAACACAAATAATACTATGCAATCCCACCATGTCATGCACCTATCTTCATCCCCCATAATTCAAAATAAACCTCATGAATCTTTCACCCAAGTTAATGATTACATCCAACCATCCTCTCCCATCATACCATCTACATCCAATGATTCATGTCAATCTCTTAGTCCAAAGAATGCTAGCATAGAATCCCCTACACATCAAGATCAAAGTATTATTTCCACTCCATCCAATGATACCAAAATCCCATAAGCCCTTCCCATATTTGACCAAGATACCATCTCTCTAGAACCTCATGATGATCCCCTTATCCCTTTTTGTTTCATACAAGATGACACCCTTCCATTTCAAGAGAAAAGTATCCTTTCAAGTCCTCCTTCCACCTCATCTAAATCCATACCATTTCATAATTTTGTTGTATCTCAAGAGCATGATCCTTCTTCCACCATATCCAATGATGTCCTACCATCTATTGATCAAGACATGATTTCCACAAAAACTCAAGATCCCCTTCCTCATCAAGATCAAGATATACCTCTATCCAAGGACACCCTTTCATTCCATGATGATGTTCATTCTTCTCATGATCAAGATATACCTCTATCCAAGGATACTCTTTCATGCCATCGCAATGTTCATTCTTCTCATGATCAAGATATGCCTTCCATGCCACCTCATGATGATTCCATACCTAATAAAGAGAAAGATACTCCATCTCCTACACCTCTTGATCCTTTTCCAAGTCAAGATCAAAGTACCCCATCACCCCCATGTCAAGATCCTATCACACATCCTAATTCTCTTCCTGATCATAATCCTCCACAAGATTCTATGACCCCTATTCAAGCTATCCATGAGCCGCTTACCTATCAAATGGGTTATCTCACTTTTATCCAAGGTGGTTTACTCCAAGATCTTGTTATTCCTTCCATATCACATCCACCTCATGATAGACTTGCATCTTGTTTCATAAATAATACATATCCCATTGGAAAATGAATGCATCAAAGTATGGACTACAAAGGAAAAGGATTAGGCCTTCATGAACAAGGTATCCTAGAACCCCTTTATATCCAATAAAATCCATATTATCATGGCCTTGGTTATACACCTCACACTCAAGACATTGGTACCCATCATAAACCCATGTTCCATCAAATTAAACCCAAGTATCCTAGTCCATCAAACCTTCCATCTATCTTATGTCCTTATCATCCAAACCCTAGTTTATCAAACCTTCTATCCATATTGGGTCCCTACGTCCCTCCATCTCCTATTCATCAAGAACAACTAAGTAACACATCCTTGATTCCCTCTCAAAATTCTACCTACATTAACCCATCCTTAAGACCTTTGTATCATTCATCTCCATCCACTTATCCCATTGCTCTTGGAATCAATTTGAGTGGCAAATGTCAAAAGATTCCATATCAAAATCCACATATATCAAAGGATCAACATGTCTCCTCAAAGAGACATGAGAAAATAAAAGAAAATCTGATCCAAAGTCAAAAGAAAAAAATTCAAAGGCCACAAAGGCCCCTAAAGCAAAAATAAAAATTTCAAAGGCCACAAAGGCCCACAAAGCAAAAAGAAAAATTTCAAAGGCCACAAAGGTCCATAAGGCAAAACAAAAAATCTTAAAGGCCAAAAAGGCCCATGAATCAAAAATAAAAGTCAAAAGCTATGTGGATCTCTAAAAGTCTCATAGAAGCAATAAAATCTAAATTGACATCCAAATTTTCTAATCCAAAAACTTCCTCCAATCGTCCATCTAAAAACCTGTCACCTCCAAACTCCATTTTTCCTCCATCACTCCACCACCCTTCAAGGTGTGTGCCAATTCTGATCTTTCCATCCTTTTCATCTATCCATTAAAAATCCTTCCAACCTTCTATCCATTATCCAACATCCATCCCCCATTATCCTCCTTTAATCCAAACTTTTGCATAAGTCCTTATCTTCTTCCATCATACCATTAATCTACCAGCGTTTATGAGAAAAATCCTTATTGACATGGTTTATTAGAGAACATATTTGAGGGATATTAGTTTTGGAAATTGATGCTTAGATCCTTCCTCCATCATCCTATCATGAACATACTACCTTCCATTTTCATTTATCCCTATCCATATCCTCTCTTCCATATTCCACTTACACTTTACACTTGGGGGAAAGTTTCATCCACCCTGCCATTCGTATCCATTATCCTCTTTATGTTCATCCTTTACCTTTCCACCTTTGATCTTGACAAGGTTAAGGATCTTGTTGAGCATAATACATCTTATCTTATACACCTTATCCATATTCCACCATCCTATTTACAAGAATCCTTTCTTCCCTTCCTTGGTCTTAATGAGGAATAGGGGAAAAATATTTAGGCATTTGTGTCCATATCTTATCTAGTTGATCTTCATCTTCTTCTTCATTAGCCTTAGCCTTGGATTCTTCTATTCCATTTATCCTAACTTATCCAAATCCATGTCCCATTACCTTCCTTTGTTCTTGATGAGATTAAGGGAAAAAATTACAAATGCATGCTTTGGATTTCCTTTCATATCCTTATGCGTTACCATTCCATCATAGTTCACATCCTTACCATTTATCCATGATTACACTACCCCAGGGTGGGCCATCATGTCCCTTTGCAACCTCAAATCTTATCATACAAATCATATTTGAGCCTAGTTGTAAGACATTATCCAATCCTCATATATTTTTTCAATCAATCATCAACAATCATCAATCTTACCATACTTAGATGAATTAGTGATCCTAAGTACTTATAATCATCATTCCCTATGGAATCGATCATTCCTAGCATCCAATCAACCATTATCATCTTTTGACATAAGATATGTTGCTTGTGTGACATGTTTTGCAGTGACAATTTCATTTTGATCTATCTTTTATCCATGGTTGTACTACCTCTAGTGTGGGGCATCTAGTCTCTTCAACCAATAATATATCACATTTCATTTCATTCCCTCTTTAAAACTTTAAAAAAAAAAAATCCAAAAAAAATCATAAAATATCTTGTAAAGATCCAAAAAAATCATAAAATGTCTTGAAAAAATCCATAAAAATCATAAAATGTTGAGAAAAAAAAATAATAAAATGTCTTGAAAAAATCCAAAAAAATCATAAAACGTCCTGAAAAATCCAAAAAAATCAAATATTTCAAAAATCCATGAAAATCAAATAACCTCAAAATCCCTAAACAATCACACTTTTAGATCATCACACCACTTTGCACTTCAAGAAAATCAAACCACACTAGGATTGACAATCAAGCAAACATTCTAATAAACCTATCAATCCCTCTTTCAAATCCAATCAAACACATAAAACCGTACCAAGAATCAGTTTTATATCCAAGCATGATGCATGTTTTTTTGTTGATCTTTGCTTGCTTTATGATTTTTTATCTTTGGTGACATGTCTTTTAGCTTCTCAAGGATTTATTCAACTAGAGAGGCAAGGATGGGGCATGTTCACTTTGTTTCTATTTGTGGATTGTTTCTTATTCATAGGACGACTCATCTTAAACATTGTTGTCTAAAAACCATCAATGACATATAAGTCTAATGTGGATGAGAGCATTCCTTTTCTGATAGTGTCTTCTATGCAATAAGTATGCAAGTCATCTAAGGTTCTTATACCTAGATTCTTATACTTTACTGCTAAATAAAAATGCAAACAGTATTCAGGTTGTCTAGATGTTCATGTTACCTAGACACTTATACTGATTTGTGATATAATAAGCTCGATGATGATAAAAGCACTTAAAACGCACAAGAGCCTTCATCACCTTCATTTTCTTCTATTTTGAATTTCTTCCATCTACCATTTCTCTCATTTCATTTTCTTCATATTTCTTGTCGCAGAGAAATGAATAAATTGCTTTATCTAACTAAGATATGTCTCTTGAATCAAATCTCAAATCAATCAAATTGCTTCTCAAAATCTCATTTCCCCTTAATCAATCAATCAATCATTCTATCAACTTATCTTGTGATTGCATCAATCTCAATCAGCTTCATCAACTCATCAACGAGCGGCTATATCGATCATTTACATCAATTGTTTAGTTATTCCTATCAATTGTGCATTTCCATCAAATGTACATCACCGCTTTATCACTTGTGCAATATCAAGTATCTAGTCATTTTCTTGACATCTATCAAGAGATTAATCTTCTTACAATTTGTTTAATCAATCTCTCAAGGGGGCATATCATTCTTATAATAATCCACACCGAGATATCTATGTGGCATGTATCAGTTGATCAATCTTTTTCTTTGAAACAATGTAACAAGTTGCATTGTCTCAAAGAGGGGAAAAATGTAGACTCAAAGCTTTCCTCTTAATCATCACATTATTCAAGAATTTTATCAAATCCTTAAATCATTAAAATATTAAATATTTATAGTCAATCATGAACCATTTGCATAAATGACCATTCCCGTTTATTTTTGTTCACAGTTCATTTTATGAAAGTTCATGTCTATTTGCATTATTGTTCACGTTCGTTTTCATAATAAAGAATAATCATTCATTATCATTCATATATTAATAAACCTATTAACATAATCATCAAATATCGTTTTATAATAAACTAATTATCATAATATTTACATTTCATTTGCATGAATTGTTCACTTCAATTGATTTAATTAAATCATTAGATCATTAAAATATTAAATAATTATCACCTCATTATCATTCATAATGCATTTGCATAATAAATCATAATCATTTACATATCCGTATTCCATTAAATTAATATTAAATCAATATTAATCATTTTTTATTCTTCATTTAAAATCCATTTAATCATTTTATTTAGCTTTGAATTATTCATAAACCCTTCACCTTGCACTTATCTCTCCTCTTTTATCATTTGCACTCACATGCATTTCATTTAATCAAGGAATGTGGGACTAATTTGCATTTTCAGCTAAAATCCTTTTATCCCACATTTCCCTCTCAACACCTCTCCATCCCTAAAGAAAGGTCTATTTAAATGGGATTTCACTCTCATTTGGACCCCTACATCTTATTTGCATTAGCTTCACATTTCATTGTAGCTCTAGGATTTTTTTCATCTACATAGATTTTGAGATCCATAGTCTTTGCTTTGCATTTTTTATTTCAGCATTTGGTTTGTTTACATTCCCACTCATGAATTTGCATATTCATATCATATTTACATCTTGGCTGCATTTTCTCATTCACCATAGTCTCTTTACTGCATTTTGTGCTCACAAAATCTGAGAGAAAATTCATAAAAAAAGATCTTGGTAATAGGGAGACAATGGAGAGTGATTTCATTTAAAATCAATTCCATAGTTTTAGAAGTTTGTATTTTCATAGTTTAGAAGTTTGTTTTCATTCTGATTTCGTTTTTAATTTGAATGGCTCCATTGGGGTGAGTGTGAGATGAAGATTCTTATTCCATAGAATCCTCCATTTTTAGCTCACACAAGATGTATTTATTATGGTGTTGGAAAAATATTATTGTCTCAAATAATGGTAGATAATGCTGCCTCAAGTCATATTATTTATGTCAACTTACTTACAAATGTAAGCACATGCAATTTTCACTTTATGTTTTGGATATTGCAAAAAAACAGTGTATTGAAGCTCACCTTCATATTTTATAATAGCCTTTACTTTCATCAAACATTCCATTTCAATATCGTAATACGTTTGGAACACAAGATTCACAAAAAAATTGTAGGATGGAAAAAACATAGGGTTGTGACTCACTTCTCAATTCTTGTACAATGGAAACACTTTCTATTATGCAGACTGTAATAAAACATTGTATTGAAGTTCACCTTCATATTTTATAACAAAACTTACTTGAAACAAATATTCCATTTTAATATTGTAATATGTTTGGAACACAAGATGCACAAAAAAGTTGCAGGATGGAAAACACATAGGGTTGTTACTCACTTTTCAATTCTTGTTCAATGACAACACTTTCTGTTATGCAGGTCGTAACAACACAATGTATTCAAGTTCACCTTCATATTTTATAACAAACCTTACTTGCAGAAAATATTCAATTTCAATATCATAATAAGTTTGGAACACAAGATGCACAAAAATGTTGCACGATAGAAAAAACATAGGGTTGTGACTGAATTTTCAATTCTTGTTCAATGACAACACTTTCTGTTATGGAGAATGTAACAATACGATATATTGAAGTTCACCTTCATATTTTATACCAACCCTTACTTGTAGAAAACATTCCATTTCAATATCGTAATACATTTGGAACACAATATGCACAAAAAAGTTGTAGGATAGAAACAAATAAGGTTGTCACTCACTTCTCAATTCTTGTTCAATGAGAACACTTTGTGTTATGTAGATTGTAACAAAAAAATGTATTGAAGTTCACCTTCATATTTTATAACAACGCTTACTTGCAGCAAACATTCCATTTCAATATCGTAATATGTTTGAAACACAATATGCACAAAAAAGTTGCATGATGGATAACACATAGGGTTGTGACTCACTTTTCAATTCTTGCTCAATGACAACACTTTATGTTATGCAAAATATAACAACACAATGTATTGAAGTTCACCTTCATATTTTATAAAAACCCTTACTTGCAACAAACATTCCATTTCAATATCGTAATATGTTTGAAACACAATATGCACAAATAAGTTGCATGATGGATAACACATAGGGTTGTGAATCACTTTTCAATTCTTGCTCAATGACAACACTTTATGTAATGCAGATTGTAAGAAAACAATGTATTGCAGTTCACCTTCATATTCTATAACAACTCTTACTTGCAACAAACATTCCATTTCAATATCGTAATACATTTGGAACACAAGATGCACAAAAAAGTTGCAAGATGGAAAGCACACAGGGTTGTGACTCACTTCTCAATTCTTGGTCAATGACAACACTTTATATTATGCAGGCTATGACAAAACAATGTATTGAATTTCACATTCACATTTTATAACAATGTTTACTTGCAACAAACATTCTATTTCAATATCGTAATAGGTTTGGAACATAAGATGCAAAAAAAAGTTGCAGGATGGAAAACACACAAGGTTGTGACTCACTTTTCAATTCTTGTTCAATGACAACACTTTCTATTATGTAGAATATAAAAACACAATGTATTGAAGTTCACCTTCATATTTTATAACAACCCTTACTTGCAGAAAATATTCCATTTAAATATCGTCATACTTTTGAAACACAAGATGCACAAAAGTTGTAGGATGGAAAACACACAAGGTTGTGAATCACTTCTCAATTATTGTTCAATGAAAGCACTTTCTGTTATGCAGACTATAACAATAGAGTGTATTGAAGTTCACCTTAATATTTTATAACAACCCTTACTTGCAAAAAATATTGCATTTCAATATCGTAATATGTTTGGAACACAAGATGCAAAAAAAAGTTGTAGGATGCAAAACACACAGGGTTGTGACTCACTTCTCAATTCTTGTTCAATGACAACACTTTTTGTTATGTAGACTATAACAACACAATGTATTGAAGTTCACCTTCATATTTTATAATAACCCTTGCAAATAACATTCCATTTCAATATCATGATACGTTTGGAACACAAGATGCACAAATAGGTTGCAAGATTGAAAACACATAGGGTTGTGATTCACTTCTGAATTCTTGTTCAATGATAGAACTTTTTTGTTTTATGAAGATTACAACAAAAATGTATTGATGTTTAAATTTTATAACAATATTGTAAAAATATTCAATTTGACCTTCATATTTTATAAAAATATTGAAATTCACCTTCATATTTTATAACAACGCTTACTTGTGGCAAACATTCCATTTCAATATCGTAATACATTTCTAACAAAAAATGTACAAAAAATTTGTAGGATGGACACCACATAGGGTTATGACTCACTTCTCAATTCTTGTTCAATGACATCACTAATGGTGTAAACCATGTAAGCAATAATAGACTCGAGAAAGCCTCTGAAAATACTCTTAAACTCAACAAAACTAACATAAATATTCAAGTTAAACTTTCTTGAAGTGCTTGGTAGCGGCCATTTTATCAATGATGTTTTCACTTTCAGTTGGTTGTGCTATATTGTTAAAACTAGGTAGTCATGTTAACTAGTTTTTACTGTAAAGCCTATATATATAGAAATTAGAATATTGACATCGTATAGAAACATGTAAAGACCTTATCTAAATTCCATAGAAAACCAAACATGTTTTCCAAAAAAATTCAACCACGTGTAACTGAAAGTATGCAATAATGTTGTTCAAAGTCTATTCACAAAAAATTGTGGACATAACTAATGGACATATAAAGTTCAACATTGTTGTCTGGCTATTTTCAGAGGAAAAAAAGATTTGTTTTTGACAGTATTGGAAGATTTTGACACTAGCCTAGTATGTGAGGCTAACAAACACAAGTATTCACCTAGATGTGTTTTTTTGGATTATTCACCTATTAACGTTGCCTGAGATTTACTACTCATAAATTTTTGGCTATTCGTTATTTCATTTCTTTCACAAAAAACTCTACAAACCAATGAATTTCAACTCTTTGTTTGTATTCAACATGAATTTCTTTCATGGAATCCAACAAAATATGATGCTAAGAAAGGACACTCTAGGACTTTTACCTTGTGTGTATCCTCCTTTGAAGAACACCATAAACTTAGATATAAATTATAGGATGAATAAAAAATAAAGGGATTCTCAAAGAATGCTAGTCTCCTACAACTCTCTTGTATTCTGATTAAAGTTTATGGATTTCCATCTGAAATGTTGATCAAATTTTTTTAACACAATCTAATCTAACAACAGTGATCAAACAATACTTAAATTCTAAAAATAGATCTAAGCTTTTTTAGATGTGAGCTCTAGCTAACAAAATTATGTTGAAGGTAAAATTTGCATGCATGGAAGTTATACAATTACAAAACTCTTACACAAGGTTTGAAACTATGACTTCCACTTCTATATATAAAGTTTAGGTGATCAATATTATATTGAGTAATGTAATACCTGTCCATCCAAACATCCAAGGAATTGTAAGAAATATTGTAATACATACTAAGGGCTAGTAAAAAATGTTTTGAAATGTTTTCAGATTTAATCTAAGATAAGTAATTCACATCACATAGTCAAATGTAAAAACATTTCGAGTTAATATTATAGATTCTGATGAAAATTACAAGCTGCATTTAATAGTGCTAATGCTAACAACTATGCCAACCATTTATGAACAGGTATAATTTTTGTGTTCTCAACATGCAAAAGGATTTACCACACTTTGATTTTCAAGATAGAATTGATAACATATAATGTAGGAGCCCTCTAATATGCATGTATCAACCTGAATGATGGTCTGACATGGTGGATCTTGAACCTAACAATGTGGTTGAATATGAACATGGCCAATAACCATTCCTCCACATGACCCATGTGATTACTAATTAAAGATTCCCCCTTAAGGAATCTCATAAACCTCATGCTCAGCTCATCCAAAAGATTGTGCTTGTGTATGATTATTGTTGGTTGAATGCATATCTTCCAAATGCATCCAGCTAGGAAAAGGTCTCGAATTTCTTGGTAAAGAGACATTGGGTAATCACATAAATTTACAATCTCTATTTCTAGACTATAATATTGAACGTCCATGCCCATTTTTCCCATACACCAAATACATAGTTAAATAAATGAGCATAATTATGATAGTTGACATCAGTGCGGTTTTTCCCTTTTCTATCAATTATCTTTAACATATTTTCCCGCAACCTGTATGGGAGACTCAATTCCTATATGCGAGCAAGAATATTACATGGAAGATATGGGTGGTAGTTGGTCAACCAACTAGAAACCCATCCTTTTGAACTATGTGTTATCTTCTATACAACTAGAGTACTAGGTAGTAAAATTCCTAAAATTAAAATCAAAAAAACTTTTTCAGAAGGTACAACTGCATTCTCTAATTAGAAAGACACTCTAAATGCACATAATATGACAATATGGGATAGTGCGTTTTCCAACAGTTCAAATAATGAGAGAAATTTTTATTTTTTGCAATGAACAAATAGAAATATAGGATTTTAGAAATATGTACTACAAATCCTAAAATGAAAAAGGGATTTGCAATGAAAACACTAGAAAAGAAGTGAGAAAAGTGGAAGATATAGATAATGTTTTGACTAAAGAGATTCTACTTGTTCTTCAATACTTAAGGAAGAAACACATGTAGTATGTCGAATGGGAAATTGTCAATGCACGACTAGAGCAGTAGGTAATAAAATGCCTGAAATGAAAGACAACAAATTTTTAGAAGATACAACTACATTATCTAATTAGAAAGGCACTCTCAATGCTGACCAAAAAGTGGCTGGAAAGCACATGTACTGAAGAAGGTGCATGTGAACAAATTTTGGGAAGAACTTTAT
The DNA here is from genome assembly GCA_007115665.2 of Sequoiadendron giganteum. Taxonomy (NCBI): domain Eukaryota; kingdom Viridiplantae; phylum Streptophyta; class Pinopsida; order Cupressales; family Cupressaceae; genus Sequoiadendron; species Sequoiadendron giganteum. Next base: position 950,859,536 of record CM021100.1, on the reverse strand, counting down.
GTAATGAAGACACAACTATATTCTCTAATTAGAAAGACACTTTGAATGCTGAATTCATTACATTGTTCGACTATACAAAAAATTTTCCTAATGAAATAATTGATAGGGGACAATGTGTTTTCAAACATGGAAATAATGTGAGGATTTTTTTTTGCAATAAGATGAAGAAAGTGAAAGGACATTTGGACTGTAGAAAATAGTTGCTCGAAAACTTCAAAGTGAAACAAAAAATTTCATAACAAAATAAGTGTCATGGGATAGTGTGTTTTCCAATAGTACAAACAATGTGACCACTTTATTTGTTCCAATCAGATGAAGAATGTGAATTGCCATTTTCACTATAGCAAAGAGTTGCTCAAAAAAAATTAAAGTGGTCTTCATTACGTTCTCAGGGGTAATGAAAAAATACTTTTCATAAGGAATAAACTAACATAGGACAGTGTGTTTTCCAACAGTACAAACACTATGACCATTTTATTTGTTCCAATCAAATTGAGAGTGTGAAATGCCACACTTTACTGTACCAAATAGTTGCATAAAATTTTAAAAGTGGAATTGATTACAATCTTGGCCATAACAAAACAAAACTTCTCATAAAGAACTAACTAACATTTGGACTATGTGTTTTCCAATAGCAAACAAGGTAATTTTATTTGTTCCAATCAGATGAAGAAATTTAGATGGCATTTTGACTATACCAAAACATTTTGAAAGTGGAATTCATAACATTCTTGGTCACAACAATACAAAAAAAATTCAAAATAAACTAATTGACATGGGATAGTGTGTTTTCCAACACTGGAAATCATGTGGGTATTTGTTTTGTGCAATGGACATATGGAAACACACAAGTGGAGCAACATGTACTAGAATGCCTAAAATGAAGAAGGGAACTACTATGACAACACTTGGAAAGAAGTGATAAATGTGAAAGAGATAGATGAAGTTTTGATCGAACAAATTCTTCTTGCTCTTCACGGGTTGAGGAAGGACTGCATGTAGTATGTGCAATCAGAAAATGGCAATGCACAACTGGAGTAGTAGGTACTAGAATGCATGAAATAAAAAAGGAATTTATTGTACAAGCACTTGAAAAGAAGAAGTGAACAAAAAAAATGAGTTAGGTGGAGACATGAAAGTTCAATGTAAAAATTGTAGATAACTTCTATGAACAACTTTTAGAAAAGATGACATGCTTACCTACAAACCGAGGTCCATTGATGTATGATTCTATACTCCTGAGTAAATCTTGAAGAAGCAACAAAGTGAATGCACATTGGTCGACATCAAACTATCATCGTAGACAAAATTTTAGAAGGAAGCATGGTATTGCATAATGTCATACCAAAAAAATGGACTTATCTACACATAATTATTAAATTGGAACCATAATTTCCATTGGGTTTAAAATTGTGAAAGACAGTCACCGTTGAGGACTCCTGTCCCTAGATTGGAATGCCGAAGTGAATAAAAAAGATCAAAATGAAATCATAAATTTTATGACGTGGTAGAAGCACACACTAGGAAAAGAAATCTGGAATACAATTTCCTATTACAATATAGAAATTGAAATGGGTTTTCTCATAGTCACCTGTATTAGATATTGTATCCTTTGCCCCATCCATAGAAGTTGTGTCTAAAGTCTCACATTGCATATTCAAATTCAGATTGAAGCTATTGCTTGTGGAGAAGAGAAAGGAGTCACACTAAGGAGTTCGGTGATCTGACTATTGTGCAACACACTTCGTATAATGGGTTGCATGTCGAGCACGATCCCTACTTGCACTAAACCATAGATGCATGTGAACGGTTCTAGCTATAGCTTCATCAAGATTAGGAATGAATTCAAATAAAAAATTATTTGATTGTTGTAGGTCTTGTAGAAACCTCTGGATGCCTGTGCATATGATTGTACTTGTTATAGACACTGTGCCGGTGTATGGATCACTTTCTTTGAGATTTTGTTTATGTCATTCCAAATACACATTTTCTGAAAATTTTCATCATATACATGAGTCACAGAAGGAGCTTGTGTAGGCTTGAGAAGATTAGGATTGTTTTCTTCGATGCCCCTATGACAATGTCTCATTCAAATATGTCCCTCTATCAATTGGTTGACCTCCCTCATCTAAATGACCGCACATAAGAAACTTGTATTAGGCTATAGAAAATAAAAAACACAATTTTTTTCCCATAAAGTAATGCACTTCAAATTGAAATTCACTTATCGTGGACCACCCCTTCAATGATAGATGATATTTTAATCAAATCAACAACCTTAAGGACATGTTTGCAAGTGTTCCCCTACAAAATCCAAGGTCACTCACAAATAAAAAGGTGCTCAATAAATTTTCGAACAAGGTAGTGGCTGGACCTACTTTGAATTTTCACCGAGTACCATCTAGGATTTGTTTCATCCAGAACACAATGATTGTCCAAAATTGCCTTGGATTGCTCCAAACTAGATTGCATATTTAAAAACTTATAGTTCGTTAAACAAAAATAATTCTACAACTTTTCATCTTACCTATAGAGTGGTTCCATTTTATACACAAGTGTGTAATAAAAATAGTCCATTCGCCTAGTGCAATTTTTAGAATGATCACACAAGTACCAAGTTTTGAGCGCATAATGGTATGACTCTATGACTGCATTTTTATCCTAGTTGGCATGTGGGAATAGTCTACAATTTTTCACCCACATGGCTACAAAAAAAAGCCAATAGTCAAGCAAACTGCAATTTATTAGAGGTAACATTAAAGAATGTGAATGGTGCAAATCCAATGAGGTGAGATAAATTATCAAATCACCAATTTGACCTTCTCCTTCACACCAGGCCTTCTTGAAGTACTCTAAAAATCAGGGCTGATCATTGAACTCCATGAAGAAAGAGTTTAGTAGTTGAGTGATGTTGTCTTCGCTATCACTGATTTCCATCATGATCATGCCAATTATGTGGAAGATTTCCATTTCCCTTTCCTTGGCTGCATACTTATATACATTCTTCAACCAAGCCCTTTTAACATGCCAAATGCATAGAAGCACACAACATCAAAAGAAAACCTTAATAGACAATAGAAATTATATTGTTTACCACTCATCTACATGAAAAAGTGGCATTGAAACAAATAGAAAATGAGAAAGGTACGGAAATGAACAAAGAGATACACATACTATATGGCTTGGATTTTTGTAGGTGCATCATCAATAAAAAATGCATTGGTTCTCTAGTCGGGTCTGGCTCTTCTTCCATGAGCATGCAATTCATGTAGCCACATAAATATTTCCTTAATCTTGTTTCATGAGGAGACTACCCATGCAATGGGCACACCACTTTGTTGCTCATTTAAAATGAGAAAATTATACAATGGAAACTATATACATAAAAAGTCAACATGAGCATTGTTAGGTTTATAGCCAGTAAGATCATTGGAAAGATGAAGAACTATTTTTCAATGTTTGTAGCCTCACCTCATATTTGTTAGTGGAAAACATGAAATCAATCAAGATGACTAAATTTTGCAAGTGGAAAACCATCCTATCCAACATCCATGGATTATGAACCTCGATAATGAAAGGTGTATCATTCCCATGAGGAAGTTGAAAATAGAAGAAGTTGTCAAAGTCCTCTCCATTCCACATTATGATACTTGTCAAATCGAATTTGTGTTTATATGCATGAATATAACACACCTTTCACCAAGCATTCATTAAATCCTTTTTTGTAAGGAATTGATCTATCTTTAACATCATATCATAGAATATAGGATTATTGGTGTGTTTATCCATTATTGCATTGAGACTCACATCCATGAGAAAAAGGCTTTCAATATAGCTTTTACATTTTTCAGATAGATTAGCGGAAAACATAGAACGCCTATTTCCACTTGTGTCACCAATGCTATGGAAAAATTCACCTTTTTTATCGATGTGGAACATTTCTTTGTAGAAAAGATAGGCAACATCGGGTCTGTTATGTATAACCTTTATAATGAAGTGGCATTGACAACCTTAAATTTGTATAAATGTCTTCTATTTTTATTTTTTTTGGTAGAGGTTGGTCTCTGAGGTCTGTAGGACCGTACTAACACTAATAGCTATGATGAAGGCATCATCTCATCATCTTGAAGCAAGAGAGAGTAAAATATCATTGAAAGAGAAAAACCTACGATACTAAATTATTTTGCCATAATTTTTATCATCAACTGGATGCATGATGGTATACTATCTTTTTTTCTTGGATATAAATTTAGCTTCAAAACCTTCAATGGAAACTTCACCATGAATGAAATTGTAAAGCCCCGCAAAGTAACCCAAAAGGAAGTTGCAATTAACGACTTAAGCGAACCAATATTTTTTTTTAAAAGTGCAATAACATACACATTCACTTACTAATTAACAACAACCTCTAAGGCTACTAGGTTGGGATTACTTAAACCCACATAAACATCTTACATAAACCATAGCATCATATATACTTTATGAAATAAGCATCATACAACATGACATAATAAGATAAACATCCAAGATACCATTTCATATTCATTTACTTAATCCAATAGTTACATCACTCATTCCCAGAATGAGACAATAGTACAAAAGGTTACAATTACAGAATTTCACCTCATAAACATAAGAGGGATAAAATAACTTATACAATTTGAAATATTGCAATGCATAAATAACACAAGAACCGCGAGCTATCCAACTGGATGTCTCACCACCAAGTACTGAAGATAAATGGGGACCCAACAATTTTGGTGCATGTTCCACCCAATCAAGTGGTACCCGAAGGACCACCCCCCATGCTAGGAGATAGTAACAAAGAAACATGGACAAAGATCTACAACCTCTAACCAAAGGTAGACTCATATTGACTCAACCAAACAAAAGTACAACATAAGTACAACACAAGAACAACTCTCACATCATTGACATAGGTTACATTGCTTCCAGACATAAAATAGATCAAGTATGTTTAGAGAACCATACACATAACATAAATACTAACAACAGACAGTTGTCCTAGACAAAGTGTCATTGCACAACTCATAATAAGTTACCCTTGGTGGATCTTCATAGGCTTCGGTGATCCTGGTGGCCTCTACCGACCCTTGGCCCTCATACTTACTAGTGCAGAATCAAAATACCTCTCATACAGACAAGATAGATGACTATGCCATTCTAGGCTTTCCACTCATTCTGAGCCTTAACTAGCATTTGACTATGAATGAAGCTAGAACTTATCTTTTTAGTGTGTAGTACTCCCCAAATATTCATTTCAGTTTTAGTTATCACTTGATTAAACTCACTTCCATAGGTTACCCAAATCCTACCTCTTATGGGCTTTGGCCCCTAATGGAAGCCACTCTTCTATTCAACAACACACAAACAAACTAATCACCAAGGGACTCACAAGTGCATACAACCAAGGTATCAAAACCACTCCATCACAAGGAGGAAACAAATAATAGAACACACTCCAAACATCTTGGAGACAACAAACACATAGTCCACTCCTTTCATAGGAGGTACAAAACAACCCCGTTCGTGGAAATCGGGTAAATACTAATAAGACATCATGCACTACCCAAGGGACAAGCAACTGGTTGACATAAGGAAAATGACAACCCTCTTAGATCCTCTAAGATTCTCTGGAAGACTTACAAATTTGGAACAACACATAATCCCACATCCCAAAATACCACATAGCTACAAAATCAATCAAGTCATTAATCAAATCTAATATTTGGATCTCCTAAATCCATACTCAAGCAATAGATAACGTTTACAAAGGCAAAGGCACAATAACTAGATCATCTGAAATAATCTTAAACCCTATTTCCTCTTTCATAATTGGGAATCTTAAACAATTAAAAACTTACATCCCTTTGCGAAATACGAAGAAATTAAATATAAAAGACAATCACGAGGATATTGCTATTTTTGGATATTCTAAATCCATAACTCTTAAATATTCCAATCACACTAACATAATTGTCCAAAATAGAAAATAAATAAATTAAGGTAATTAATTGTCTTTTCATTATAAACGACTCCTTAATTAACTTTTAATACAACATAAAATTATTGCCAATGATCTTCCAATTTTCTATCCAAATCTATGTCTCATCAACTATCTATTTAAAACATGCAATTTAAAATATCTTAAAATATCCCTTTTCATTATCAATCTAACCATGCATTCAACCTTATCCTTTAAAATCTCTATTCACAATAATATAAACTATTTCTCTTTCAGAATAATTGAAATATTTAAATAAGTGTCTTCAATCTACAATTATAAGAAATATTTAATTTAAATAATTTAAATCAGATTCAATGTTTACTTTCAAAACCAACCTAAATACTCTTCTAATTGAATTTCTTTTGTTTTCCAACTAACTCATATAATTTAATCAATTTAATCAAAATACATTTTTCCTATCAAATTGAATTATGCATACAAAACAATTCCAATATAAACCTCCAACAATACTAAATGGTATACCTCTATTAAAATAGGATTTGATATTAAATACATAATAGTATATATATGCTCGCACAATATATACATTCATTATATATTGGTATATTTAATCCTAAATATACATTTAAATATAACCTCTATCTTACACAAAACTATCAAATTATTTTATTCAAAACAAAATAAAACTTTATTAATTTCTAGATATATAAATATTTTATTTTACCAAATTAGTCATATTGAAGTAATATGCAATAACCATATACCACATATATACAATATAAATATATTAACATATTTATATTTAATATAATTACATATATACATTTATAAAATATATGTAACCCAAAACCATTTTCAATGCACCGAAACCGAGGCGAATGCACAGCCGAAGGTTTCCATTTTTTAAATAAAAAAGTATAAGGTAAGGGAGAGGGGGCGCGGTTGTACTTCGCCACTCCCCATACTCCCACAGAAATGGCGAGAGGAGGAGGTGTGGAGGGGTCTCCCTCCACACAGTCGCTCCCATATGCGGGCGGCTGTGGGGAGGTAGGTCCTCCCCATACCTACCCGCGCCCAACAAGGGTTTCACCAATAGCAGAAAACGAAAAAAAATGGCGAACACAAAATTCGCATAAACCAATGCATTAATAAATAAAAGAAAACCCCTCTTCAAAGTTCGGAATTCCATCCGCCATACGGACGGCGAAATAGATTTTTAAACCAGTATAATTTAATATACATAAAAACTGTGTATATATATATATGTATATAATATATATATATAAACAAATTTCAACAAAAGATAAATAGGGAAATTTTGTAAAAATATTCACCTACAGGTGAAATTGTAAAACTTTTTTAGAAAATCCAAATTTCAAAGAGGCTTTAAAAATTAATTCTTTAATCCCTTTTTACTGAATTCTAAAACAATAAAATAACAATAAAGCCTAAACGGATCTAAATTGCAAATCAAAAGTTTTCTAATCCTCTAGTTTTCTTCATCACAATTTCCACAGAGATTTAAATTCTTTAAAACAATCTAAATGTTTTGTTTAACCTCAAGATTTGAATCTAATAACAAAACAATCCATTTCCTCAACTACATTAAATTCTACAGAGGTTTACACAATTTTCCTTAAGAAGTTTTCCACAAAACAACAAAAAGTTTAAATTTAATTAATTACTTTCTTTCTTCTATTCACCAATTCATTTTCTCAATAGATTTAACAATAAATTGATTAATCCCTACAATTTTGAAAACCTTCAAAGAACTATGCATAAACACAGAAGAAAACCTGATTCCAGAAGCTACAGGTAATGAAAATTTGATGCTGAGCTTCCTCCAAAGCTTCTATCCAACAATTTAATGAGTCCAACCAAAATAGCAATCCACAAACACCACAAAGATTTCCAGAATAACTCCAAATCAATCTACAGCCAAATAATTTCCTCAAACCCTCCTTTGTGCAATTTTTCCAAAATTGCCCTCTCACACCAAAAGAAGTTTTTCCTCTTCAAAATTCCCTCTATCCATGAATTTTGCAATCAATCCTTAATTCCTAAATTCAACTCACATGCATGCCTAATTGAAAATATCTTGCACAACCAAATCTCATTTTGCATGCAAATCTGAAACTTAAAATATCTAAATATCAATCATCTCCAAAAATTGAAAACCAACTTTTCTTTTCAAATCCAATTTCAATTTCTAATTTAATTCCGACTTAATTGAAATGAAATTCCAAAATAATTAAATTTCCACAAATTGAAATTAAATTCCAAGTTAATTTTAATTATTTTATTTCTTTTAATTTTCTTGCATCACATTTAATTAATTAATTTAATTATTTAATAATTAGATTCAACCCCTTGGATTAAATTTAATCAATTAAATAAATTAAATATAATTAATTAATTTAAATATAAACTTTTATCTAGATTGCATAATTTAAATTAAATAACCATCAACATGATTTAATGCAATTATTCAAACATCTATTTCCAAAACAAGAATCTTTCATAATTAAATAACATTAAAGTAAGGCAAACAATGACTCGACATAGATGATTGACGACACACTATGGCTAGGGTGTAGACTTGACACATGCTACCTAGCTACTATCTCCCATCAACTTAACTGTTGGATCGACATGCTCAGACCTGTGAAACCAGGTGGAATCGATGTCATGTACCTGCAAACCTGAAACATAATAACCAACATCATATAATATAATAGCAAAAAATACACACTGTGAAGAGGAAATCACAGAATCACAGGGCGCTCACAAGCGAGTGATGTGAATCCATCCCCTTCACCAATACACTCCACAAAACTGACACTTCCACAATACATCAAATATTCTCATAAGAACTAACATGTTATATCACTAACGTCATTACACCATTAAAGAATGTAACACAAATCATCATATAACTCAAATCACATCACATAGAATAGTCTATCGCTCAATAAATGGTGATCCAGTACACACAGAAGATAAAGTATCAGAGTATCAAGTAACATAAACAAAACAAGACAAGGACACAATGTCCAATCCATAAAGTAAAATAGAGGGGTGTTACAGAAATCATCAAGTCTTGTACGAGGAATTGTTGTGACAAGGTCAAGGACTCCATCCTTCTTGACATGAATAAGAGTCCAATGCAAACCAGTCTTGAGGAAAAAGGAGAGCCTCCATCCCATACATATTGCACCTTCAAATAGTCTTCCTTCTTCCATTTCAAACCTCTCCCCATCGTAGGAAAGGATGGAATTGGATGAACATTTAAAATTCAAGTGGATTGTGTTAAGAAAAAGGAAGAAATTATTCATTGAACGTAAATAAAATGTGCTTGCATTGCTGCCACCAACATGAAACCAATAGGAGGTTGTCGAATTCAACTAAGAAAAATTAAAGGTGATAGATTGAATCAAGCTATGCATAAAATATAACACAAACGCGGGCTATAAATCAGACTATCTATCTCAATGTACAAGTGGACATAGATAATGACAACCAAAAACTTTGATGACAACCTTGTATGTAAAAACTGTGTATCCATTGCTGCTAGCAATGCCAAAATGATAACAAGTTTGTTGCATCTATTGATAAAAAAATGAATCAACAATGGAGAGAATGAGGAAATGTAGAAAGGTGTAAAATGTCCTATCAACCATGATGTAAGCCAATGGGGATTGGAAAACACATCATGTAGTTGAACCTCCAAGCGAACATAAATAATGAAATTAAATTTATAACCTAACATGTAAATATAACTAAGATTTCAAAGTATATGTTGTGTACAAACGTATTTTACTTGAGGAGGCATGTTGTGATATTCAACCTTCTATTTGGCATGACTTAACATGAGGAGAAAAATCACATCTAGCAATTCATGAAATAAACAAGTGAAGTTTGAACCACACAATGAGTAGTTCAACCTACAACTTGGTATGTGGCATAGGAGTGTAATGTGGATAATAATATGTAACTAATTCTACAATTGAAACAATCGATGTATTATTTTGGGAAGATACGCTGGTTGTGGTGCATGTGTATGTGTTAAAGGAGAGGAAGGGTTCGAGGGCAACCAAAACCTTGTATGTAAAAAAAAGTACATCTTTTATACCAACAACACCAAAATGATAACATGTTTGTTACATTTATTAAAAAAAATGAATCAGTAATGGAGAGAATGAGGAAAGGCAAAAAGGTGTAAAAATTACTATTAACCATGATGTAAGCCAATTATTGTTGGACAACACTATGTATAGATGAACCTCCAAGTGGACATAAATACTGCAAGTAAATTTGCAACCCTGTATGTAAATATAACTAAGATTTAAGAGTATAAGGGGCATATAAACCTCTTTTACCTATTGAGGTATGTTGTGATATCCAGCCTTCCATTTGGCGTAACTTAACATGAGGAGAAAAAGAACATCTAACAATTCATGAAATAAAAAAAGTGAAGGCTGAACCACATGATGAGTGGTTCAACTTGCAACTTGGTATGTGGCATAGGAGTGTAACGTGCATGACAATATGTAATCACTTCTACAATTGCAACAACATATGTATTATTTTGAGAAGATACATTGGTTGTGGTGCGTTTGTATGTGTTAAAGGAGAGGAAGGGTTAGAGGGAAATCAAAACCTTTGATGACAACCTTGTATGTAAAAATAAAGTGCATCCATTGCTACTAGCAACACCAAAATGATAAAAAGTTTGTTGCATATGTTGACAAAAAATTGAATGAGTAATGGAGAGAATGAGGAAAGGTAGAAAGGTGTAAAATTTCCTATCAACCATAATGCATGCCAATGAAGGTTGGAAAACATAGTGTGTAGGTGAACCTCCAAGCTGACATAAAGACCACAAGTAAATTCGCAAACCCACATGTAAATATAACTAATATTTTAGAATATATAAGATGTAAAATCCTCTTTTACTTGAGGAGGCATGCTATGATATCTAGCCTTCCATTTGGTGTGACTTAACATGAGGATCAAAAAAACATCTAGCAATTCATGAAATAAAAAAGTGAAGGTTGAACCACATGATGAGAGGTTCAACCTGCAACTTTGTATGTGGTGTAGGAGTGTAACATGCATAAAAATATGTAATTAATTCTACAATTGCAACAATAGATGTATTATTTTGGGAAGATACGTTGGTTTTGGTACATGTTTATGTGTTAAAGGAGAGGAAGGGTTAGAGGGAAACCAAAAACTTTGATGACAACCTTGCATGTATAAAAAAGTGCATCCATTTTTTCCAACAACGCCAAAATGATAACAAGTTTGTTGCATCCATTGAAAAAAAATGAATCAGTAATGGAGATAATGAGGAAAGGAAGAAAGGTGTAAAATGTAATGTCAACCATTATTTAAGACAATGCGGGTTGGAAAACAAAGTGTGTAGTTGAACCTCCAAGCCGACATAAAGACCACAAGTAAATTCGCAACCCTGCATGTAAATATAACTAATATTTCAAAATATATGGGGTGTACAAACCTCTTTTTCCTAAGGAGGCATATTGTGATATTCAACCTTCCATTTGATGCAACTTAACATGTGGAGAAAAAGAACATCTAGCAATTCATGAAATAAACAAGTGAAGATTGAATTACATGATGAGTGGTTCAACTTGCAACTTTGTATGTGTCGTAGGAGTGTAACATGCATAACAATATACAATTACTTCTACAATTGCAAAAAAAGCTATATTATTTTGGGAAGATACATTGGTTGTGGTGTGTGTGTATGTGTTAAACAACAGGAAGGGTTAGAGGGAAACCAAAAACTTTGATGAAAACCTTGTATGTAAAAAAAAGTGTATCCATTGCTGCCAGCAATGGCAAAATGATAACATGTTTGTTGCATCTATTGAAAAAAACAAATCAGTAATGGAGAGAATGAGGAAAGGTAGAAAGGTGTAAAATATCCTATCAAACATGATGTAAGCCAATGCAAGTTAGAAAACACTGCATGTAGATAAACCTCCAAGCGGACATAAATATCACAAGTAAATATGCAACCCAACATGTAAATATAACTAAGATTTCAGAGTATATGGGTTGTACAAACCTCTTTTACCTAAGGAGGTATGTTGTGATATTAAACCATTCATTTGGCATGAATTAAGATGAGCGAAAGAAAATCTATAAATTCATGAAATAAAGAAGTGAAGTTTGAACCACACGATGAGTGGTTCAACTTACAACTTTGTATGTGGCGTAGGAGTGTAACATGCATAACAATATGTAATTACTTCTACAATTGCAAAAACATATGTATTATTTTAGGAAGATACATTGGTCGTGGTACATGTGTATGTGTTAAAGGAGAGGAAGGGTTAGAGGACAACCAAAACCTTTGATGAAAACCTTGTATGTAAAAAAAAGTGCATCCATTGCTGCCAACAATGCCAAAATGATAACATGTTTGTTCCACCTATCGAAAAAAAATGAATCAGTAATGGAGAGAATGAGGAAATCTAGAAAGGTATACAATTTCCTATCAACCATAATGTAAGGAAATGCAGGTTGGAAAAAATAGCGTGTAGTTGAACCTCCAAGCGAACATAAAGACCGCAAGTGAATTCATAACCCTGCATATAAATATAACTAAGATTTCAAAGTATATGTAGTGTACACACCTCTTTTACCTAAGGAGGCATGTTGTGATATTTAGCCTTCCATTTAGGGTCACTTAACATGTACAACAAAGGCACATTTGGTAATTTATGAAATAAACAATTGAAGGTTGAACCACACAATGAGTGGTTCAACTTGCAACTTTGTATGTGGTGTAGGAGTGTAACATGCATAACAATATGTAATTACTTCTATAATTGCAACAACATCAGATGCATTATTTTGAGAAGATACGTTGGTTGTGGTGTGTGTGTATGTGTTAAAGGAGAGGAATGGTTAGAGGGAAACTAAAACCTTTGATGACAACCTTGTATGTAAAAAAAAGTGCATCCATTATTACCAAAAATGCCAAAATGATAACATGTTTGTTGCATCTATTGAAAAAAATGAATTAGTAATGGAGAGAATGGGGAAAGGAATAAAGGTGTAAAATTTAATATCAACCATGATGTAAGCTAATTTAGGTTGGAAAATAGATTGTGTAGTTGAACCTCCAAGTGGACATAAATACCACAAGTAAATTCACAATGCTACATGTAAATATAACTAAGATTTCAGAGTATATGGGGTGTACAAACCTATTTTACCTGAGGAGACATGTTGTGATATTCAACCTTGCATTTAGGGTTAGTTAACATGTGCAACAAAGGCACACATATAAATTTATGAAATAAACAAGTGAAGGTTGAACCACACGATGAGTGGTTCAACCTGCAACTTTATATGTGGAATATGAGTGTAATTTACATAAAAATATGTAATTACTTCTACAGTTGCAATCACAAATGTATTATTTTGGGAAGCTACATTGATTGTGGTACATGTGTATGCATTATTCGAGAGGAAAGGATAGAGGGAAACCAAAACCTTTTATGGAAATCTTGTATGTAAATAAATGTGCATCCATTACTGCCAACAACACCAAAAGAATAAAATATTTTTTGCATTTGTTGAAAAAATCATGAATAAATAATGGAGTGAATTAGGAAGGGCATACATGTGTAAATTTTCCTATCAACCATGATGTCAACCAATGCAGGTTGGAAAACATAGTGTCTAGTTGAACCTCCAAGTGAACATAAAGACTGCAGGTAAAATCACAACCTCACACGAAAAAAACTAAGATGTCATAGTATATGGGGTGTACAAACCTATTTTACCTGAGCAGGCATGTTTTGATATCGAGCCTTCTATTTGGGGTGACTTAAAATGACCAGAAAAAGCATATATGACAATTCATGAACTAAAAAAGTGTAGGTTGAACAACACAATGAGAAGTCCAACCTCCAACTTTATATGTATCCTATAAGTGTAACATGAATAATAATATGTAATTACTTTATATGTTCTTTGCATCTGCTGATAAAAAAATGACTAGATGAACATAGGCTAAAACACTTTTTTTTTGTGCATTTATTTGTGAAACATATGAAGAATTCGAAAAAAAAATTAACTGTAAACCACAATTGCAATAAATTGTGAAGCTCACTTGCATTGAAAACCATATTGAATGAGATAGAAACTATGTTGACTAAAGAGATTCTTTATGCTCTTGATAAATTGACAAAGAAGCATGTGCAGTATGTGCAAAGGCAAAGAAACAATGAAAATATGGAGGTAACGAGTTCTATAATTTATGAAATTGAAAAGGAATCTACACTAAAAACATTTTAAAACAAGGAGATCAAACTTAATGAGATAGATATTGTTTTAACTGAAGAGATTCTTACCACTCTTGAGAAGTTGAGGAAGGATCACATGCATTATGTGCAATGGGAAAATCACAATGCAGAAGTGGATAAACTCGAGAGATTTTGTATTTTATATAAATTTGTCTGAGCAAAGAAAGTGAAATATGATGCTATAATTGGATTTGAACTAGTGAAGTCAAACATTTGTGAACATAAAACTAAACACAACCAATAAAAAAACATCAGGCACAAAAGGAAAAATTCGACCCTTCAACTTACAACAAGCACAAATATATAAAATACAACCCGCAGTTTTTTCCAACATACCTATAGTTTATTGATTTTAGAAAGTTGAAATGTAATTTTTAGTCTACCTGAGACATGTTATATATTTTGAAGATGTTTTGTTCATTACATTCGTATTGTGTAAACAACAAAAGGTTTTCATTAAAATGATATTGTCTATATAATCGAAGGTTGGAAAACACAGGGCGTTAAGAAACCTGCAACCCACATAGAGTTGTAAAAGCCTCTATATATAAGAAGCAATTGGTTGGTGACACCTCAGCTAAATATGGTTACTTTTATTTATCCCCCAGCTGCAACTCCTCCCCAAATTCTTCACCCTTTAGCTCTGTACAAGCTCAAGAAGCTAACTCACAATCCACTATGTTTTCCTACCTGCCTATATTTTAATGATATGAGGAAATGCAAATACAATTCATACTATAAGTGATAGTTTAGTTAAATTTTCAAGGTGCCTTTTCTTACATTGGTACTGTAAAGTTTTCATTACACTCATTTTTTCTATTTATAATTCAATATTGGAAAATATTGTGTGTTAACGAACCTGAGATCTTCTTAATAATTCAGGAGGCAACATGTACTACAATGTATCATATGAATAAGGAAAAATCCATAAAAACAATTGAAAATAAGCATAACAAAGTGTATGAGATATATATTGTATTGATGAAAGTGATTCTTCTTGCTCTTGAGAAGTTGGGGAAGGAGCATTTGAAGTATGTGCAATAGGAAAATGATAATGCAAAATTGTTCGAAACAGGTACTAGAATGTATGAAATGACAAAGGAATCTACTGTAGAAATGATTGAAAAGAAACAAACCAAAATGAATGAGACAAATATTGTATTTATTGAAGAGACTCAGTGTTGTTGAGAAGTTGATGAAGGTGCATGTGCAGTATTCACAATGGGCATATGGATATCTAGAACTTGAGCAACATGTAGTAGAAAGTATGTAATGAAAAAGGAATCTACTCTAAAAACACTTGAAAAGAAGCAAAGCAAAGTGAATAAGATAGATAATGTATCAACTAACAAGATTTTTCTTGCACTTGACAACTTGACAAAGGACCATCCTACAGTATGTGCAATGGGAAAATGTCAATGCAAAAGTGGATAAATTCTATAAATTTTGTATTCCATATGAATTTATGCAAGAAAATAAAGTGAGAGATGATGGTATAAGTGGAGTTGAACAAATTAAATCAAAGACTCTTCAACTTAAGAATTCTGTAAAATAAATACAATTCAAAATAGATCATCATGAAAAGGAAAAATAGATCTTAGAGTAGAACAAGAGAATTAGTTGGCTAGAGACATGAAAGCCCCATGTGAAAAGGTAGAAATTTTTTGCAAATAACTTATCAAACAAAAAAAATCTACATTCTCTAATCAAAAATAAAATCTCATTATTGAGTAAAGAGTAGCTGCAAAGCTACACAAAATTATTGAAGACATTCAAAACTCTATTGAAAAAATGGATGGTGATGTCCTAAGGGCTGATGAGGGAGCAGTTACTCCAAAGCTTAAAATAAAATATATTAAATGGAAGGTATAAGCTCATGAAAAGGAATTCCAGAGAGGTGATAACAGGTAACAACAATGGGGATGAGAAAAAATGTGTGACTGGTCAACTTATAGATGTAAAAGCAATAGTTGGATTTGCTGAAACTAAAGTAAAACAACATAAACACTACAATTAACCACTTGGAAAATAAATTAAAATATTAAATAAAAATTTTATCATCAAAATAAAAGGAGTTTAATTAATGGTGTTGGCACACAAGTGAAATATAAAAGAGACAAAGTTGAAAAATAAACAAAACAATGGAATATGTGATTTTGAAGACATTCATACTATTTTGTAACATTCCATGTTGTAGAACCATAGGTGTTAAGAAGCAAGCAACCCATCGTGAGTCAACCCTTGACATTTAAACAAGGAGATCCAAATAAATAAAAACCACCATTATGTAAAATCCAAATTACAATTATTTTGTGCACTTTTTTTTTTCAATCATACAAAATTTAAACACAATAATGGAATGTGTGATTTTCATGACATTCATATTGTTTTGTAACACTCCATGTTGAAAAACCGTAGGTGTTAATAAGCAAGAAACCCACTGTGAGACAACCCTTTACATTTAAACAAGGATATTCAAATAACTAAAATCACCATTGTGTTTTCCAAATTACAATTATTTCATGCACTTTTTTTTTCAATCATGCAAAATTTGAACACGACAATGGAATGTGTGATTTTCAAGACATTCGTACTATTTTATAACATTCCATATTGAAAAAATGTATGTGTTATGAACCAATCAACCCATCATGAAACAACCATTTACATTTGAACACGGAGATTCAAATAACTGAAAAGAACCATTGTGTTTTCCAAATTACAATTATTTTTTGTACTTTTTTTCAATCATGCGAAATTTCAACACAAAAATGGAATGTGTGATTTTTTGAAATAAACAAAAGAAAAATGAGATGGGGGGGGCGGGGGGGGGGGTGTGAATCAGTTGTATCAATTCTTTCCACTTATAAACTCAAACAATTTCACTTTAACTTCAATATGTTATTAAGTGTAAACATGAAATGTGAATAACAAAAACACAACACCAGAGACACTAGATTTATGTGGAAAACCCAATGAGGGAAAAACCATGGTGAGGATTAACTCACAATATAGAAGAATGTAAAAATGGATACAAAGGCTCACTACTCAGATATGAAGACTCACTACCCAGATTAAGGGCTCGCTGCCTTAAGACTCACTATCCAGAAAAAGGAGGCTCACTGCCTACAAAAATTACAAAGAAATAGATAAATATCCACCACTAGGAGTTCCACACACTTCACAACTTGAATCATGTTTCTTTCTCAACCATGCAACTAATCTTCCTCCAAGGAATAATTATCCTCCACTTGTACTGTTTCGGTCATCTACACATTCAGCCTAATCAACATCACTGTAGGAATTCAATGTAAAATCATTCTCCTTCAGATACCATAGCCCAAAATCTGGAGTTCCTTTAAGATATCTGAATATCCTTTTCATAGTTGTAACATGTGCTTCCTCTAGTTCTGCTTGAAATCTTGCAACTAAAAATACTGCATGCATAATGTCGGGTCTAGTAGTAGTAAGATACAACAATCCACCAATCATGGATATGTACAAGCTCTAATCAAATTTAGCAAATTCAACATCCTTAGTCAACTTACAACTAGTCACCATAGGAGTACAAACCAGTTTAGATTCATCCATTCTAAACTTCTTCAATAATTCCTTAACATACTTAGATTGTGAAATGAATATACCTTTTTTAGTTTGATTAACTTGAAGTCCAAGGAAGAAATTCAATTCACCAATCATAGACATTTCGAATTATTTTTGCATCTCATCAGCAAACTTCTTACACATACCTTCATTTCCACCAAAAATGATATCATCAACATACACCACAATTATCAACATCTTACCTTCCTCAATCTTAAAGTAAAGATTGTTGTCTGTAGACCCCTTATTGAGTCCCTATTTTGTCAACTACTTATCCAACCTAGCATACCAAGCTCTGGGAGCTTGCTTCAGACCATATAAAGCTTTCTTCAATGTAAAAACCATATCTGGTTTATCAAACAATGAAAATCCTTTCGGCTCTTTCATGCATACTTCTTCTTCCAATTCCCCATTCAGGAATGTAGACTTGACATCCATCTGATATACCTTGAAATATTTATGTGCTAAAAATACCAAGAAAATATGAATGGATTCCATTTTTTCTACAGGTACAAAATTTTCTTCAAAATCTATGCCTTCAACCTATGAATATCTTTTACATACCAGTCTTTCTTTATTCCTAACCACTTCACCATCTTATTTTAGTGTGTTTCTGAACACCCATTTTGAACCAATCACATTCTTGTTTGCGGGTCTAGGGACTAATTCCCAAGTCTCATTCTTCTTTATCAGTTGTGATTCCTCTTTCATTTCTTTCATCCAACTTTCATCATTAAATGCTTCATTCACAGTCTTAGGTTCTATCTTAGAAAGTAAACACAAGTTTATCTCAACCACTTTTCTTCTTATCTTCACTCCTTCAATTTTGTCTCTAATTATCTAATCCTCCAGATGACTTTTTCTGAACATATTTAGGAGTCTTCGATGTAGTTTCCAAATTGTATTCTTCTTCTTCACTTTGTTCTTTCTCTTCCCTCTCTTCTTCCTAAAATTTCTCACAAATAGGTTCATCAGGTTCAACGTCAGTTATCTCCACTAGTCTATACATAGCTTCATCAACCTTCACATTATTACTTTCATTGATTTTTCTCAACCTTTTATTAAAACATCTGTAATATTTTCTATTATTAGAATAGCGAAGGAAGATTCCTTCATCACATCTAGCATCGAACTTTCCAAGATTTTCTTCATCTCTTCTAATGTGACATCTACTGCCAAATACCTTAAAGTATTTCATATTAAGAGTCTTACCAGTACATAACTCATAAGGAGTTTAGTGTTGTTACCCCTAATTTGAACTCTGTTAAGAATGTAATAAATAGTATGTATAGATTCTCTCTAGTACACAAAAAAAAATTTGATTATTTCATCATGGTTCTAGCTGCCTCTTGTACAATCCTATTCTTTCTCTCAACAACTCCATTTTGCTACGGGGTTCTAGGAGTATAATAATGTATTTTTATGCCATTCTCTTCATAGAATGATTGAATTCATCAGATGTAAACTCTCCACCTCTATCATATCTTAAAAATTTAATTCTTAGATTTGCCTCATTTTCTACTCTTTCCTTAAATACCTTAAATCTATCAAGAGCCTGAGATTTTTCTCTAAGAAATGTAACCCATGTCATCCTAGAATAATCATCAATTAAAAGCATAAAGTACCTATCACCATTCAAGATACCTATTCTTGTAGAAACAAAAAGGCCTGTATTAATTAATTCAAGCATTCTAGTAGAAGATTGATCTTTTCCCTTGAAACCGCTTCTTGTTTGATTTCCCATCTAAAAAAAATTGTAGATTGAATTAGAAGGATTTGTGATTCTAGGAAGATCTCTCACAAATTCTCTAGAACTGATTCTGACCATAATATCAAAATTCACATGTCCCATTCTCCTATGGCATAGAAAACTCTCATTAAAATGTGAAATAAAACAATTTCCATCACCTCCTTATAGATGATAGATATTTCCATGAGTTATTCTTCTAGCTACAACCACAGTCCCAAATCCTTTTCTGATCTCACGAGTGTTATCTTGAAACAAAAGCTTAAAAACTTTCATGCACATCTATCCAACTCTTAAGAGATTATGTCGTAGACCTTTCACATAATAAACATCACCAGTATTGTGTTTTCCATCAGATATAATCATTCCTTTACCAAAAATCTCAGCACTAGAGTCATCTCCAAATATGACTATACCTCCATCATACTTCTCAAGTTTAGTAAACTTACTCTTATCTCCAGTCATATGATTTGAACATTTGCTGTCAATTACCCAAAATTCTTCATCTTGTCTAGCATGAAAAGAAGTCACCAAAGTACCTTATGCTTCATCTTTCTTGTTCTTTGGACCATATTCCTTTCCACATTTCTTTTCTAGGGCTAGAAACAATACTTCATCTTTATCTTCCTCAAGGTCTGATTCATCATTAGAAATACCTACATCTTCTTTGACATAATATAACTTCTTGAACTTTCTATCCTTCTTATCCTTGTAGTTATTGTTATTACCATCCTTACTCTTTTTTTGTGGAGCTCTATTAGGACATCTTGATGCATAATGACCAATATTTCCACAACTAAAACATTTAAAAGGCAACTTACCTTTGTATTTACTAGTACCTTTCTTCAATATCCTTGTGAAATTAACTTCTAGATCTTTTGTATCATCTTCATCATCATCATCTCCTATCTTCATTGCTTTAAAGGTTGTTTTAGTCTTCTCCTTTTCTCTTACAAATTTTATCATCTCAAATGTAGTCAGGACACCAAATAGATGTTCCTTAGTAAATTTCTTCGAATCATACTATTCTTCAAGAGTAGAGACCTTGTCACTGTAATTGTCTAGTAAGGTCATCAAGATATTATCAATTATATCCTCATCCTTTAGAGTACCATCTTGATTCTTCATTTCGGTCACTGTAGTCTCAACTCTTTGATAATAGCTCACAATGTGTTCTCCATCTTCCATTGTCATATTCTAAAATTTTCTCTTAGCAATTAGTTTCCTTGAAAAAATTACTCTCTCATTTCCTTCATAATTGTCTTTCAAATTTTTCCACATTTCATATGCAGTAGCCAAAGAAATAACTTTTGATCTTTCAGTTTTAGATAATGCACTAAAGATAGAAAACCTAGCTTTTTTGTTCTCTTCAAAGTTGCAGCCTCATCAGCAATGGAAGGACCGGCTACTGGAATCACATTCTTCATCTCCACAACTTTCCAAGCATTGAAACTAATTGAAATTAGGTAACTTCTCATCTGTTCTTTCCAGTCACCTTAATCAGATCCATCAAACATAGGAAGCTACAACTTGTGCACCATTTGATCTAACTCAAGCGGTTAATATTTTTACTGAGGAACCAAATTGTATCGATTATTTCCACTTATAAAATTAAAAAAATTAACTTTAACTTCAATCTATTATTAAGTATAAACATGAAATGCAAATAACATAAACACAACACCAAAGACACCAAATTTATGTGGAAAACTGAATGAGGGAAAACCCATGGTGAGGATTAACTCATAGTATAGAAGAAGCAAAAACCAGATACATGGGATCACTACCCAGATTAAGGGCTCGCTGCCTACAAAAATTACAAATTAATAGATAAAGATCCACCACCAGGAGTTCCAAACACTTCGACAACTTGAAAAAAAGAATATAAATACAATTAAGTTCTATTGCTGCAATTCGCTCTTCTACACTCTGATTTTTGCACTTATTCACACAATCTTATCTTGCTCAAATCGAATGATGGATGGATGATTAATTTGCTTCAACTTGATTTTCTTATATACCATCTTCAACCTTAGAGACATTCATAAGGTCGGCTATACAATTATAAATTACAAATTCAAACAAGGTCGACTACTCAACATTCTCAGAGTGGATAAGAATGTGAGAGGAGCAATTACATATTTAATTTAGGACCGAAACACCATCTTGGATCACACACATGCTTTCACAAATCGATGAAAAAATGTAACATGTAAACACTAGGTCGGAAAAACCTAATGAAAACACTGATTAACTTGAAGTACACACATTGTTAGCAAGATAACATCACATAGATGGCCCAACATGCTTCACCAGTCATTTTACGATCTTAGAGAAAAAAATCAGATACATTTGCAACATCTTCAACAAAATTCATTCGTAAAGAATACTTCACCAGTCCAACTAGGACAACCAATAAAAATACTAGAGCTCCAGAGCAGGCCTTCCAGAGTGAAAAAACACACATAATTTTTCTAGAGTACAAAAAATAAACCATATAGTAATCTCCCAGATCCACAAGATCTGAAACCAATTACTAGAGGACTGCAGAGCCAAAACATTTCTCCCAGTCAACAACCAGATAACTTTGCAAACCCAGTTCACACACCGGTGAACATAACTTCTACACTCCATCAACCTAGAAGCTGAAAATCAGAATATGTAATCCACTTCAGCACAAGAAAATACTTATAAAACCTCATAGGAAAAAATAAACACAAAGGAAGTGCAGGCCAAAATACCGGATTGTGCTCATAACACACTTCAACACTAGTTTACAATATTTATCAATTTTGTCAAGAGAAATTGGAAAATACACAACTTTCTCAACCTGTACAATGTTGACATCAATGACAACATCATCAAGCATCTCCATACTTGCAACATGATCTTCATGACATTCATACTATTTTGTGATATTTGATGTTGCAAAACCATAGGTATTAAGAAGCAAGCGACCCACCATGAGACAACCCTTTATATTTAAACAAGAAGATTCAAATAACTAAAAACCACCATTGTGTCTTCCAAATTACAGTTATTTTGTGCACTTTTTTTTCAATCATGATAAATTTAAACACAACAATGGAATGTGTGATTTTCAAGACATTCATACTATTTTGTAACATTCCATGTTGAAAATCCTTAGGTGTTAAGAACCATGCCACCCACAGTGAGATGAACCTTTACATTTAAAAAAGGAGATTCAAATAACTGAAAAAGCATCATTGTGTTTTCCAAATTACAATTATTTTGTGCACTTTTTTTTTCAATCATGCAAAATTTAAACACAACAATGGAATGTGTGATTTTCAAGACATTCATACTATTTTGTAACATTCCATGTTACAAAATCATAGGTGTTAAGAAGAAAGCAACCAGCTGTAACACAACCCCTTACATTTAAACAAGGAGATTCAAATAACTGAAAACCACCATTGTGTTTTCCAAATTACAATTATTTTGTGCACTTTTTTTTGTTTGCAATAATGTGAAATTTAAACACAACAATGGAATGTTTGATCTTCAAGACATTCATATTGTTTTGTAACATTCCTTATTTTAAAACCATAGGTGTTAAGAAGAAAGAAACCAGTTGTAACACAACCCCTTACATTTAAACAAGGAGATTCAAATAACCAAAAACCAACATTGTGTTTTCCTAAATACAATTATTTTGTGCACTTTTTTTTCATTCATCTGAAATCTAAACACAACAATGGAAGGTGTGATTTTTAAGACATTCATACTATTTTGTAACATTCCAGGTTGTAAAATTGTATGTGTTAAAAAGCAAGCAACCCACCATGAGACAACCCTTTACATTTAAACAAGGAGATTAAAATAACTAAAAACCCATATTGTGTTGTAAAACCCTCTGCAACCCAATTGGTTTAGCAACCCTCAACTCGATTTGGTCATTTTTCTCCTCCAACTCCTCCAACTCCTCCACATGCACTCCAAACTTCACCTTACAATGGATAGACTGCAAAAAATAACCTCCATTTGGTCGGTTTTCTCCTCCAGCTCCTCCACGTGCACTCCAACTTTCAACTTTCAATGTGAAGACTATAAACTCATTGAATTTTCACCCTTCTTTCTCCAAACCAAAAGCACACACATTAGTTTGCTTCCAATTTTCTCGCACCATAAAAATCTCTGAAATTGAAACTTCATGGCCACACCAAGGGACCCAGCTTTATTGGCCAACAGGAATTGGGAAAATTGACCTAACAACACTGTTAACTCCTACCTACTATTTCCCACATGTTTGGTCCTATTTTCTAGTTTAGTCACTTTTATCCCCATTTGGTGAGCCCCGCACTACAATATCTCATTATGTTATGTATGTTTTCATGCTTTTTTGTATGTACATAGGTGTGTTTTGGCTAGGATTTAGTCGATTATTTTTTGGATTGTATTGTAAATATATTATTGTTATGTTTAATTTGTTTTGTTTGTGTGTAAGTTGACCCTAATTATGTGTTAGTATTTTTTATGATTTAGTTTATTTTATTTTTTAAATTATAGGAATCAAGTAAAAAAAAATTCATGTGATCGACGACGTTGATGTGACACGCCCTCTGGTACCATAAGTTTGGGAGGAGACTAGACCTCTTGACCTCTTGCCTACAATAAGATGATTTAGCCAATCAAGCTAGGCCTCCCACCCCTATTATTTGTTATAATTAATTCACTATTGTAAAACAATATTAATCTATCTCTACACATTTCTATCCTCTTAGAAAAGAATGCGGGCATAGATTTATCTTTTGGACTAGATTATCCATGTGGCCTTGATCCTTCAATGTAAAATTAGTTTCCTTTTTCTCCAATCTAATTCTTCTAATGAATAAAACCATCACTCACTAATTTCTATGCCAAAACACTTTGAATTGACCACTAGGGATCTTATATTTAAGGATAAGACATAGATAATTAATTGGTCATCAAATTATCTTATCAAAGCCTTAGGATCTCCTTATCATTATAGATCAACACTTGCATAAGTTGATATCATAAAATTCCCTTATGATTTATGAATCGTGCATTTCTAATTAGCACATATTCAAATGCATTCATTGATAATGAGGATTAAATAATTTTCAAAGTCATTTTCATAATTTCTATCTAGACATTAGAAGTTTCTCCAAGGTGCTTCTTTAACACCACTTATCTTTAGATGCATAGGTGTATAGATACTTAAGATTAAGAGGGAAACTGATATAAATATGTTACAAAGTAAAAATCAATATTATGAGCATTAGATCATGCATAAACTCAACTAGGAATAAGGCAAACTCTTGGTAAGGTTCACACACTCTAGAAAATATTGATGCAATAAAAAGTTATAAATTTAAATTTTTCTTATTTTAGTTAGATTAACTTTTGTATTGTGTTTTTTATTTTCCTATAATATTATATAAAAAATATATATTTTTATTTTTCTCATAAAATATTAGATTATACTAAATTTATAATATTTGTATTATGTGTTTAAGGGAGATGTTCTTATTAATTACATTTCTAATATGAGTGAGTTAGATTAAGTATTAATTCAACCTTTTATTTTATATAAACATAATATTGTAAATTAATAAATAAAAATATAATAGAATTCTAGTAAGGATCATAAAAAATAAATTATAACAATGTTATAGATTAGTTGAAATAGTTAATATGGCCTTGGTTTAAATTACTTGGATTAAAAATGAAAACTAAATAATTTTGTACATTTTGAACTCTCAGACATTAGTTTATGCAATATTCATAATAATTTTTAAATCAAAATTATATACTATAAGTTGTATGTTCTTGAGTAGGAGGAAGTTACCCTAGTTGATTTGGCCTTTATTGCATAGCCTTCCCCAAGGATTAAAAAAAATAGCATCATTAGTCAAGTTGTCAACTTTCTGGGCCAAGCCCATATTAGCTTTGACCAATGTTTAGCTAACAAAGATTGTAGGGAATCTAGATCTAATTGTTCAAGTTTGAATTGATTTCAAGAGTGTTCAAGAATCATGGAAATATTTTCCATTTACATCAATATGTTAGAGATCAGTCCATGCATAATTTCCTTTGAAGGAGGAAAATATTTTGATAAAAAAATGTTACTATATCTCATGTTACACATATATTTAATAGTTTTTTATTAGATACTCACATATTTATGTTTTTTCTAAAGGATTCAAAAATTATGGTTGATGAACTATGCATCAAATTTTATTTTTTTTCCATTTGATTGATTTATTAAAGACTATATAAGGAGGAAGGAAAAAATTATTTTCCATATATTATTGGCTTGGTTGCAAGGAATATTGTCTCCCAACCATGTACCATGCATATCTAGGGTACAGGATGACAAAAAACTATGTGATCAATGGAAAAAAACAACAAGGATGATGTAGATTGTATGCTTAGGAATTTTATGGCATTACCATGGAAAGATAAAAAAGTGAAATCTTCAAACTAAATATTGCAAATCAAGAAAATTGACAAACAATTCAAATAGGTTCTCACTTTCTTTGGATACAATAATGAGGTCAATTTCACCTTAAAATTCTTCAAGATGATTTTTAACCTAAAGAAAATGCTCACTTGACCCCCAAATTTAAGCCCTAGTTATTAGGATCCTAATATCAAGTGAGCATTTAAACCCTAGTTATTAGGATCCTAATGTCAAATGATTAAATAAAAGGAAAGCCCAAATTTATTCAATTCTTGGGAAAATATTGGTGAAGATTAGATTTTCTCCACTACTAACCTAAATTGGCATGCAAATCAATAAATCTCTTGAAATCCTTAACCTAAAAAATGGAGTTGAATTAGCTTTTGACCATCATAAAAAACTATTCTCATACAATGTTATACATTTGATACCATCTATGATTTGACACATTTTCTATGATAGAATTTAAATGATTTATAGATATCCATGCAATCTAAATATTTTATGAAAAAATACTCCTACAAGCATATTTCATATGATAATAGAAGATTGAATATGCAACACAATTTCTATTTCACTTAAATGAGAGTGCAAAATTATAATAGTGCAAAAATGTACAAGAAATGTGTAAGATATGATAGCTAGTGAATAAGGGGTTGCATTTACAATCAATGTAAATAGTTGAGATAACTTACCACCCATGTAGATGAAGATGAATATGCACCAAGGGCACATGCACCAAGACGGGGCACAAAAAAGTGGCCAAATACCCAAAAATGAGCAAAATACACTCATTTTTTGAAGAAATTCAAATAACATGCTTGTTTTATGACTTGAAAAGTCCAAGCCATAACACAAGCACATTATTTGAACAATTTATGTGCACACATTATTATGAAAGAAAACGTGTACGTGTTTTACTCAATAAATTTATAAAAAGAAAAAACCTGTCCATTTTTCTCACCCAAGGTCTACATTTTCTGCAATGCTTTTATTTCCCTTAACCTACCATAATTTGAACGTATTTTTTTCCCTTTGCAACCTAGCTTCGCAATTCCATGCCAGAGAAGGGGTAAGTGTTATTTTTTTGTGCATTAGATTTAAATTTTGTTTGAACTTGAAAAATTGGAATTTTTTGATCAATTTCATGTATTTTTAATTATATAATAGATCATATAAACCCTAAACCATAACCAAATTTAAATGATGAATTTACTAAGGATAACCCTAGGATGCCTGACCCTCCTCCAACCCTTCCAAAAAACCTTGGACAAAGCCAAGAGGATTTCTTAGGGAATCTAGAACAAAACAAAGTTATAATTCTTGAATTAGTTTCAAAATTGAGGGGTTCAACATCAAGCCAACATCACCTATCCCTTTCCTCAATGTTGGAAGAAATGATGAAGTATGTTGAAATAGTCACAAATAAAATAAATCAATAAAAAAATCATAGAGATTCATGTCATCAATTTTATGAAAAAAAATTATACTATAATGAAGTGAAATATAAAGAAATAAGAAAATAAAATATATGTTTTCTTTTTACAGATCCTAGAATGAATGAACTTATTCCTCTGAATTAAAAGATGTTTCTAATACATTGGTGTAATCAAGATGAGATAAGAAATAATTTTTGGAATAGGTGGTGGATGGGTTTTGACCAACCTGAGCCATGTAATATTTATGAGGTGCCGCTATATTTTCTTAGAAAAATATAACGTGAGTTTATACTTTATCAAATTCCCAATTATTTTGATATGAGGGAGTTTCAAGGTGGAGGTGGAGGCTCTACCCAAAATAGACCAATATCTCATCAGGTAGATAACTGTGCACATCAAAGAACACTAGCGCAAAGACTTGTTTATCATGTGATGATTCTAGTAGCCATTAGGGAGAGTATGGAGGTACTAAATCTCCATGCAGTTGTTAGCCTGATAGACACCATTATAGACCATGACACATAAATATCCTATCCTTTTGCCTCACAAGATGATGCAACAACTCAACTATCTAGCTCTAATTCCCATAGCTATCATATATTCTCAAAATATTGTAATAGATATGCTTTGGGAGAGATAGCGATATAGAGGGTTCAAATGGTTCCACCTCCCATGTGTATTCCCATTGTCAGTATAGATTCCATGGGAGTAGTGGGGGTCATCAGGGTGGTGCATCAAATATTGTGGTGATCCAAGATGAGTTGTTGAATGAGGTGTATGTTGGTCAAATGTAGGTATGTTGATTTGAATTTATAACATTTTATCCATTAAATACTTAAAAATTATAAATGTAAATATATTTTATATAACTGAATTAAATTGATACAAACATTATGCATTTTAGGGTGTAATGCTAGAGGTTGGTACATCAACAAGCATTCCTATAACAACTTGTACACTTACATCTATATCAAAGGTAAAATTTGTATAATATATAAAAATAATAATTTCTATTCAAAATAATGTTTAATATTTTAAAATTTACAATTTTTTATTGAATAGGTGGGCATTGCATCACCATCTAGTAAATGTTTTTTTTGGATGCTTATGACATTGGATTTGCATAGGTATAGTATAGCACATTTAAGTTTATTTTTTGCAAATTTCAAATTTATTGTTTATATATATTTTTGAATATTTTATCTTTTTATATTATTGTTTGTTTAGTGGATGAATACAATAGTCACAGCTCCCAACATAAGAGAAAATTTGGAAGTTGGTGTTAGTGCAAAAAATTCATCGTCAATGTGCTTAACTCAGGTATGAGTATGAATATATATGTTTAATAATGTTTATTTTGTGTCAATTCATATTAGTAGACCTATAAAAAATAATTGATAAATATATATTTTTAATGTTATATATGGATGTAATTTCCCTTGTGTGAGGACAAACATCTCTTGATGATTTCGATAATTGGAGGCAAGAAGAATTAGACTACCAATATGTTGTAAGTGTTTTCATAATATATGTATCATTTTACATTATTTGTATAGTTTTGTACTTTGAAATAGCATCTAATTTTATATTTTATATGTATAGTTTCTGCTATAAAATATTGAGTAGTGTAGGAGATGAGAATGATACAAAACACCATCTATTACAAGTGATCGTAGTATAATTTGTCAAGCTAAAAGAGGCCTAATGTTTCAATAATAGTATTAAATATTCATAGATGAACATATTTTGTATGCCTATACATGGCACATAGATAATTGTTTTCGTGTGGATATATCAATGATATTTTCTAGACTGAGAGACAATACATTGGCCTCATGGCACTGTATGAAATGTTGATGACATTTTATGCATCATCATGATGGTATTGTATGACATTTTAATCATATTTTATGTGCCCTCATGATGTAATTGTATGAAATTTTGATGAAACTTTTTACGACCTCATGGCCTTATGGAGATCAATTCATATCAATATTTTATAGGTAAATTGGTAGTTTAAATGGTTTAAAGTGTTCTCATAATTTACTTAGCCCCAAGCGGTGTATGTATGAATCATATCCCATCATCCAAATTTTGATTTTTGAATCTAACTACCTATCATATCACAACAAGTTAACTACAAAGTTAGCTTCATCACCTTATAAAAAAAAAAAAATTAATAAAAAAATTCCAACAAACATCGATCTTTAAAATTTATATTTATAGAGTGTAATGCAAGAATGATAATAATGAATAAGTTAATAGTAATGTATTGAAATTTTAAATATTATTTACCAAAATTCAAATTATCGACTACTTGATGACGAACATATCCTATGTTCTTTTGGAATTTCCTACATTCTTTAGGATTGTTCTACATTCATTATGACTTGGGTTCATTAGGGCTAAATTAGGTTCATTAAGATCTCCTAGGTTTCGTAGGACTGCCCTGCATTCATTATCAACTTATTCATGATAGATTTTTTTTGTGTAAACCTACAAGGTCACATAGGATAAATCCATAATAACCTCTCTAAATTTTTCAAGACTCTAATCCATTTGATCATGGTGACAAGTTGTCAAATGTTGCAAAATATATCAAACACATTCAATGAAAAGTTGCAATGTTGCATAAATTTTGTTCCATTTATCATGGCCCTAAACCGTTTGCTCTAGCACGTCTACATTGGCAGTTTTTTACTTGGCAATATCCTATTTCGCACCCCAACATGCCATATTGTTCCAAGCTAAATTGTTTTGATGCTTTCTTTTAAGAGCCCTAAGTGCCAAAAAGTGGAAAAAATTGTTGATTTGTTTCTCAAAATAAGTGGTACATATAAATGTTATTCTTGAATATATAGGGTCATGTAAGGTCCTTCTACAATAGCCTCTCTCAAATTTTCATAACTCCAATCCACTTGGTCATGGTGAAAACATTTTGCACGTTAAAAAAAGTGTCAAATGCACTCAATGAAAAGATGCAATATTGCATAAATTTCATTTTTCTCATCATGAAACAAAGAAAATAGTGCCAACACATCCAAGTGGGTGGGTTTATGCTAGGAAAGACCATGTTTCACACCCCAGTATGTTAGATCATTCCAGACTACATTGTAGCAACCTTTTCTCTTAAGAGCCATAAATTACAAAAGTGGTGAACTTTTACGAGTTTTTTCTTAGAAAGTGTGACACTTACAATTTTTTTTCTAAAGTTATAGGGTCACTTATGGTCTCTCTACAATAACCTCTCTCAGTTTTTCATATCTCCAATCCATTTCGATGTCGTGAAAACTTTTCACATGTTGAAAAAGCATCAAATACATTCAATAAAAAGTTGCAATGTTACATAGCTTTAATTTTTTTCATCATGCAGCCAAACCAGAGTGCTAATGCATCCTATTGGGAAGGTTTATGCTAGGAAAGGCCATGTTTTTCACCCCAATATGCTGAATTGTTCCAAGCTACACGGTCTCGACACTTTGTCTTAAGAGCCATAAATGCCAAAAAGTGGCAAATTTTGATGAATTTCTTCTCAAAAAATGTTGCACTCACAAATGCTATGTCTGAATGTACAAGGTTATATAGAATCCCTCTAAAATAAAATTTCTCATTTTTCATATCTCCAATCCATTTGGTCGTGGTGACAACTTTTTGCATGTTGAAAAAAATGTCAATTGCACTCAATAAAAAGTTACAATGTTGCATAAATTGCATTATGTTCATCATGTAGCCAAATAAAAAATTCCAACACATCTGAGTGGATGGTTCTATGTTAGGAAAGGTTGTGTTTCACACCCCGACATGCTAGATCATTCCAGGCTACAATGTATCAATGCTTTTTCTTAAGAGCCATAAATGCCAAAAAGTGACAAACTTTGATGAGTTTCTTCTTAGAAATTGTGGCACTTACAAATTTTTTATTTGAAGGTACAGGGTCATGTAGGGTCCCTCTACAATATCCTCTCTCAATTTTTCATATCTCCAATCTATTTGACCATGGTGAAAACTTTTCACATTTTGATAAAAGCATTAAATACACTCAATGAAAAGTTGCAATGTTGCATAAATTTCATTTTTTTCATCATACGACCAAACCAATAGTGCCAAAACATTCAAGTGGGAGGTTTCATGCTAGGAAAGGTCTTGTTACACACCCTATCATGCCAAATCATTCTAGGCTACATTGTACCGATGCTTTCTCTTAAGAGCCATAAATGCCAAAACATGGTAAAATTTGATGAGTTGTTTCTTGGAAACTATGGAATTTAAAAAAATTCTATATAAAGTTATAGGGTCATGTAGGAACCCTCTAAAATAACCTCTCTCATTTTTTCATAGATCTCCAATCCATTTGCCATGGTGACAACTTTTTGCATGTTGAAAAAACACCAAATGCACTCAATGAAAAGTTGCAATGTTGCATAAATTTAATTTTTCTCATCATGTGGCCAAATTGATAGTTCCAAAATGTCTATGTGGGTGTTTTTATGCTATTCAAGGTGTTTTTTGGGACCCCAACATGTTATATTGTTCCACGATACATTGTATTGACATTTTTTCTTAAGAGCCATAAATGCCAAAAGGTGGTAAAATTTGACGAGTTGTTTCTTGAAAACCATGGCACTTACAAACATTATGTATAAAGATACTAGTTCATGTAGGTCCCTCTATAATAACCTCTCTTATTTTTTCATATCTCCAATCCATTTGTCTATGGTGACAACTTTTTGCATGTTAAAAAAATCATCAAATGCACTCAATGAAAAGTTGCAATGTAGCATAAATTTTATTTTGTTCATCATGCAACTAGAATGATAGTGCCAATACATATAATTGGGTAGTTTTATACTATTAAATTTATTGTTTCACACCTTAGCATGCTATATTGTACTGATGCTTTCTCTTAAGAGTCATAAATTCAGAAAAAGGAAAACTTTGATGAGTTATTTCTAAAAAAAAATAAAGGTTAAAAAAACTATGTCTAAATGTACAAGGTCATGTAGGATATTTATATAATAACCTTTCTCATTTTTTAATCTCTCCAATCCATTTTTTTGTGGTGACAACTCTTTAGATGTTGAAAAAAGTGTCAAATGCATTCAATGAAAAGTTGCAATGTTGCATAACTTTTGTTTCATTCATCGTGTGGTCAAACCAATAGTTCTAACACATCTAGGTGGGTGGGATTATTCTAGGAAGGACCTTTTTTCACACTCCAACATGTCAAATCATTCTAGGATACATTGTACCAACACTTTCTCTTACAAGCCATAATGCCAAAAAGTGGTGAACTTTGATGAGTTATTTATTGGAAAATGTGGCACTTAAAAAATGTTCTTACTGAAGCTACAAGGTCATATAGGCTCCCTCTACAATAAACTCTCTCATTTTTTCATATCTCTAATCCATTTGGCTATGGTGACAACTTTTCACATGTTGAAAAAAATCAATTACACAATGAAAAGTTGCAATGTTGCATAAATTTCATTATGTTCATCATGAAGCCATACCAATAGTTCCAAAAAATTCGAGTGAGAAGATTTGTGTTAATAAAGGTTGTGTTTCTCAACCCAACATGCTAGATCATTCCAAGCTACATTTTACTAACACTTTCTCTTAAGAGCCATAAATGCCAAAAAGTGATAAAATTTGATGAGTTGCTTCTCAGAAATCATGGAACTTACAAATATTCTACATAAAGGTATAAATTCAAGTAGGAACCCTCTCTAATAAACCCTCTTAGTTTTTCATATCTCAAATCCATTTGGTCATGGTGACAACTTTTCACACATTGAAAAAATATACTAAATGAAAAGTTACAGTGTTGCATAAATTTTGTTTTGTTCATCATGTGACCAAACCGGCAGTTCCAACATGTATGAGTGGGTGGTTCTATGCTAGGAAAAGTCCTTTTTTACACCCCAACATGTCAATTCATTCTAGGCTACATTGTAGCAACACTTTCTCATAAGAGCCATCAATTCCAAAAAGTGGAAACTTTGACAAGTTGTTTCTTGGACAATGTGGCACTTACAAATGTTTTATCTAAAGGAATAAGTTCATGTAGGGTCCCTCTACAATAAACTCTATCAAATTTTCATATCTCCAATCCATTTGGCCATAGTGACAACGTTTTGCACATTGAAAAAAGTTTCAAATACACTAAATGAAAAGTTGCAGTGTTGCATAATTTTCATTTTGTTCATTGTGAAGCCAAAATGAAAGTTAAAAAATGTCTATGTGGGTGCATTTATACTAGGAAAGGTCTTGTTTCACACCCTAGCATGTCGAATTTTTCTAGGCTTCGTTGTATTGATGTTTTCTCTTAAGAGCCATAAATGCCAAAAAGTGGCAAAATTTGATGAGTTGTTTCTTGGATGACACTTACAAATGTTTTATCTAAAGGTGAAATGTCATGTAGGGACCCTCTATAATAAGCTCTCTCAGTATTTTATATCTCAAATCAATTTGGTCGTGGTGAATTTTTTTTGCACTATAGAGAAGGGGGATTCTCTACCCTCAAGACTCTTAGGTCACGAAAAAATACTAAGGGAGCGAAATGACCTAAAATACCTCAGACTAACTAATAAGTTGAAAGGGAAGGGAAAACATAAATCTTTTTCCCTTATGTTTATGATAGATTTTTTTTGGAATAGGGGGAGCTAGCCACAAATTTCTCAGACTAATGAGTAGATGACTCTCTACAAGAGGATGGCAGTGTAGGTTTCAGACTTCAGTGTGTTGTGCGAGAGTCTTAGAGATGTGTTGGTGTCCTTTACAAATAGAGGGTCAAGTGTAGCCTAAAACACATAGAGTCTACCAACAACTTGAATATTCTAATTTTACAATTTGGCAAAAAAATACAGAAATACAAAGAACAACAAGAAGAATACTATGAAAGCTACTCTAATAGAAAAAGGAGAAATAAAGAAGAATGCCAACTTACTCAAGGTATAATTCTCTAGCTAGCTCCAATAAAATTAATAACACCTACATACACAATAATAATAAAAATGTTGGGGAGCTATGTTTTGAGGTTTACCTCAGTCAAACCCTTATTTCGATGTTTGCACCTCCATGAACAACCAATAGAAAAAAATATTTAGAAAAGTGATAAATAATTAGATAAATAGACAATGAAATAGAGAGAAATGACAATCTAAATGCTACTCTACAAGTAAGATAATGCAAGTGAGAAAATAGACATAATATCGCCTCTATTTCTATGAGCACTCAAGGATGAGAGAGGAAGGAGAAGGACAAATCCACCACACAATGGAGTAAGAATTCAAGAACCTATAATAGAAATGATGCCAGAGCAACAAGATAGTGTAGAAAATAAGAGCAAGAGAAGGAGAGTGAAGTGTGTAGTGTTAGAGAGTGAGAATGAGAGAAAATAAGTGAGATGAAATGATCAAAATGGAGGCAAATAGTTATTCCCGATGATCCAGATTTGAGGAGAGGTATTATACTTGTAGTTGGTAGTGAATCATAACATCCTTAACATATCCTGACGTAGGAATCTTGTTAGGATGGCAGCATAGTGCGCAAATGTCCATTTGCTATGCACACATCCCTAACAAAAATTCCCTTCACCAATGCTAAACGATAGGGACATATGGAATAAGTGGAGAAAAAGCATAAGGTTTTTGCATTATTAGACTTGTAAGGCTAAAATAATGGTAAATTAATGGGAAATTGAATGAGGTGCGAATTTATGCCATACATTTTTCCCCCTTTTAGTGAGCATATGTGTCGATGCATATGTGAGATAAAGTAAAAAGAGGTTGAAGATAATATACTAATATCATTGAGAAAACAAACCTTCAATTTAACATACCTCGATGCTCAAGAGGGAGCTCCACAAAGATGTGAAGATTACATGGGTCTTCAATCTTTCAAAGCTAGCTATGATCTCACTATAAACATGTTAGGTTGTAGAAAAATATGTTAGGAAAAAATGTGAATTATAATAGACACAATTTCATAAGACATAAGGAGACACAATTTTGACACAAGATGACATATTAAGACATATTCTAATTAGATAGGGCACACCACACACACTAATCAGATAGAAAAGACAATGGATTCCACAAATTACGTTGCAAGATAGTCACAAAAAAGATGGGTCTAGTTAGGCTACCCACAAGCTAGATACCAATATATAAGACATCAGACAAAAAGACACATAATTTTGAATATCAAATAAAAGAAACAAAAGAATCCTCCTCAAGACATCTAGACACCAAGGAATCCTTCTTTAGAAATAAATTTACAAAAAGGGTTTCTTTTGACAAGGAACCCATTAAAACATCAAGACACCAAGGGGCCCTTTTGAAAGAACACACCATTTGAAAGACACATAATTTTCCATAAGTTATTCTATCATCAAGGAATCCTTTTGAAATATCTTTTCCCAAGAAATCTATTGGAACTAATTCTCTCTTTTCAAAAGGAAATTTTTGAGACTCCTTCATTGGAAAGAATTGATGGAATTTGGAAGTTTGTCATTGATGACGCTATTGGCAACATGAGCATATATATATATATATATATATATATATCTTGATCCAGTTTTTTCATTGATGTAAACATTGTTATGATAATCCTATTATAGTTTTGAGGTATTTTTGGTGATATATGTATAATGAAAGTTGATCCAGAAAGTATGGCTTATCAAGAAATTGGCTAAGTATTTCCTCTTATGGTTTTGTGGTTCAGTGCATCAGTTGTTCGGTCCACACTCCACTACAAGTTGGTAAAACATTCTACTATTCTAAATATAGTTTCAAGTTCATCATATGCATCTATATTCAATATTTTGTGACATTCTATGAAGTTTCCCAAAAGATATGAATGATAGTGCTCAACCTTGTATATCGTAGTTACTTTTTGTATAGTGTATTAGTGTAGGAGATTCTGTAATTCTTCATAGTTAATTTTTATTTTTTGTGATGATGAAGAAAATATAATTAGTGTTATTAAAATGGGAATTTGAAGGAAAATCAAGCTTTGAGGTCACACGATTGGTGAATTGCATGTACACATGATGTTTTTTTGTTTAGGCCTATCTTTGGGCCGCCCTAAAACGTTTGATGTTTAATGGAGGAAAATAAATTAATTTTATCTTATGTGGGATTTATATTAGGTCCATACCAACCTATGTTGATGTAAATTTAATTTTGAATTAAGAAGCAAAGTGTAGATAAACTTTTTTGAGGACGAAATACTTAATTTTGTGTGTTACTTCTAATTAGGCTGACCTAATTGAATTTACACTTGATATGGATATAAATAGGAGATTAACTTCAAATATTTTGGAGTGTGTGTAAGTGTGTATGTGTAAGATGACAAACATTGGATGAAAAAGAGATAGAAGATTGTCTATGAGTGTTGAGAGATATATGACATGTATGGTGGTTCACCTACATGTGTGTGATGTAGAATTGAGTTGATTATTAACAAAATAGAGTAATGATTTAGATTAGTGAGGAGATCATTTTGTACTTCATTGGAACTGTAATCCAACATATGATAGACTCTATTGTATCAGCTCAATAGGTAGTATTGCCAACCCTTATTTGTTCTTTCTCTATGGGTTGTGAGCTTTTTCCTAGATAGTGTGTCCTATCCTAGTAGTGAGCCTTATATAATATCTTATATCCAAATATAATATATTGTAAGCTAACCCTCATCATGGTTTTTCCCTTTTTGGGTTTTCTACATAAAAATACTAGTCTTCATGTTTCATGTGATTTTATTGTTATCTTAAAGCTTTCATTCATCATTGCAGTTATATTTATTCCGATAGTTTGATGGCTTATGTTTAATTGGTTTACAGGAATTATAATTCACCACTCCTCTCAGTATTTTGGGTGTTCAACAATTGGTATTAGAGCTTGGATCTCTAGAAAGAGCTTGACCACTTTGGGAAAATCTTGGAGTTTAACCACATGGTTGATTAAAAGTATTATATTCCTCTGAAAGAGATTCCTACTATTGAATACATAGAAGAAGTTTGCATGTTAGATAAAGATGGAGAACTCAGGGTTTCTCTTGAGGATGTTAACATAGTTGAAGATGAGAATAAAAAATTGAAGGAAAATCTAAAAGAGGAAAATGAATGCATCAAGAAACTAAGAGAGAAGATCAAGAAATTCAAAGAAAGACGGGGAAGTCAATGATAAATTAAGGAAATAAAATGAAGACATCATCAAATTATGAGTACAAGTGGAATAAAAGACAAGAATAGATGAATTCCTGAATACAATGTGTAAAGAAGTGGGATTCACTACTCATAAGGCTCTTTATTCTCGAGAGATTCCCAAGGGGTGAACTACTGTAAACTATCTCAAGGAACAACATGAGAGTCTCAGAATTACAAAGAGTAGGTCACAAAGGTTTTTTTGACAAACTGACAAGCTCTTGGCCAAAGGATGGTAGCATGGAATATGGATGACAACACAATGCATTAACATCCCAAAGGTGTGTTGGTGTCTCGTATGGACCAAAAAGTGAGAATACCTTAGAAAACGACAAGGTGACTTCTAGCAATCTAATTACTAAGAACTTTCAGAATATGGTAAAATAACATAATATGATCAAACTGAAATAAACTAGAAATGATAAAGCAAGAGAAGGAAAGATAGAAACTTCTCACAACAACCCAAGTAATAAAGCCTCTAGCACATGAATATCTTCAATACCTACATGCATAATATTTGGAGAAAATGTTGGCGTTGTATAGGGGTTTTCCTTAGTCAAACCCTTGTTTTGGTGTTCCCACCTCCATGGATAACCAAATAGATAGAGAGAAATGAACAAATGAGTGATAAAATCAATCCTCACTCAAGGAGGAGAAACCGTATCACAAAATAGAGATGTAATTGATAGGGGATGTGTGAAATCCTAGGATGATCACAAGCACAAGATAAGAGATATATCTACAAGTCTTAAAGAAGCCAAAGAGAGCAAGGACAGAAAGGAGGGCCGTGAGAGCCAAGAGAGTTGCAAAGAGCACTATAATATATTGAGAGTGTTGCAAAGAGAGTTTCCAAGAGAGCTTGAAAGTGCTATTGTAGCAATCTATATGGAGTTGGAAGATACCAAGAGAAAGATGGGAAAATGTCCAAGATAGAAGCCAAGAATGAGAATCCAGAAGCTAGAAGACCAAATGGGTCGAAAAGATTTCTTTTTAAGAGGGAAAAGAAGCTTCCCAAGCCGTTACAAGGAATCACTAACCATTACCACCAAAAAAATGGGTTG
Organism: Sequoiadendron giganteum; assembly: GCA_007115665.2. NCBI lineage: Eukaryota > Viridiplantae > Streptophyta > Pinopsida > Cupressales > Cupressaceae > Sequoiadendron > Sequoiadendron giganteum. The sequence continues at coordinate 950,820,697 of CM021100.1, read as the reverse complement.
AAAAGTAGAAAAAATGCTAAAAACAACCATTTGAATGTTGAAACATCGCAGGATGCTAGCGTGGTACACAAAAATCCACATGATGCACTAGTGTCTAGACACAACATGCTACAAAATAAAACAAATGGGAAAATCACAAATTTTGATGCAAAGCTGACATGTGAGGGTAGCTACTGAAAAGGGATCTTTGAGCATCCTAAGAGGGAAAAAGGTTTGATGCAAGTGCTAAAATGAGCCTACACAAATTCTAAGGGAGTGGACACTAAAGTGAATGCTAGAATGAATGTGAAATTGCAAGGGGTGCAATTTTATGAGATTACACAATGGTAGAAATAAAATCTAATGAATGCATAAGGATTGAACAAGAAGTGGTAAATATGAGGTTAGACAAGGCAAGAATTGATGAGGAAAATTAAAAACAAGTTCTATAATGCTTGATAAATTGATTTCTAGTCAAAAAGTATCTAAAGATAAAAGTGGTTTGGAACTTGAAAAAGGAGAAATTTCAAAAGATCAAACATCTAATGCAAATAAGATCAATGAACCAGATAAATATGAAGGCAAGAGGAACTATTCAAAGTTTTGGAAACAAAGAATCAATGCTAGAAGATCCCCTATTAGACAAATAAATGCTCAAAGGTACCAATCTTTCAATATTTTCTATTATTTTTGTTATAAATTTGGGCATAGAACTATGGAATGTAGAAGTAGAATGAATCAAAATGTTTCATCCTTTATTGGTCAATTCTTTACATGCAAGAAATTTGGGCATAGAGAAAGTGAATAAAGAAGTCAGATGATGAATAGATACAACAAAGGTAGAATGATTTAATCTTTCAATGGTTAATGCTATACATGATATGGATTTGGACACAAGGCTAATCAATGCATATATAGAATAAATGGAAGGAATAATGATCAAATAAATATCATGTACAACAATTACAGAAAGCTTGGAAATATTGCTAAACTTTTGTAGAAATAAAGACACAAGGAAGAATGATATGATGAAGAAGAATGAACCAGTTAAGAATAATTATCCAAATGAACTGAAGAAGGAAATGGAAAATATATGGAGAAAGAAAGAAGAGAATGAGGATAATGGAGAATATATCTCAATATCTAGTGTATATGTTTCCTCTGGTAACTAAGCTAGAGTTATGGATTAGGGGTAGCTTTACTAAAAAATCATATAACCCCCTACTGATATGATGTGTCATGGCCTGGTACAAAGATATAACACATAGATGAATAGTATGAATCTTTTGCAGAAAACTATGAAAGAAAATACTCTAATGTGGAAATTTGTAGACCTTTTGAAAGTTGACTATGCATACAAGGCTTTGAATTTTACTAGCTTTTTTTCAAAAACATTTATTGCTAAAATGGGTCAAATCAAAGAGTTAAATGCACACTTGGGAAGATAAATTAAGTTCAATATAAACATTTGAAGGGGAAGAGAAAAGAAGAAGAGGAAATTGAAGGGTTCAACATGGCTCCCAGTGGCTGAACATCAAAACCCTAAGTTTGATGAACTGACTAAGAGGTATTTTTCCATTCCAACATATTCCAGTCTTCCAAAAACTTTCTTTGAAAGTAATTTAAATGTAATGGAGGTACCATAGTTTGTAAATGTCTCATAGAGACCACAACTTGATCTTAAAATGCATTCCATCAAAGTTTTGCTAGATGATCCCTTAGGTGTATTCTCTCACACTCCTTATGGTGTTTAACCTATAGAAGACATTAAAGCATATATTAATGGGAAAATGGAAGAAGCTTCTCTTGGTATATTATTTGTTCTATGGAAAGATGAGTTAGAAGAAAATGTTGACACTTTAAAATCAGAATAAAAATCCTCGAGTGAGAAGAGGTTTAAATGTGTGGTGAAATTTTTTTGGCATTTGAAGACATTAAAGAGAAGTATACAAGAATAGTGCTAAGAAGAATTCATGATGAATCCATATGGATTGATGTCCCATACACAATAACCAAGGATGCAATTAGAGAAATAACTAGTTTGTGGTCCTCCTGACCAGTTCTAGACCATAAATTTGTCAAATTCAAGGATGTAATGAAAAGGATAGGTACCACTCTTGATCAAAAGGAAGTCACATTGGAATCTATTAGAAACTCGATAATCCAGTATGCAACAATGCTCATACGTAACAAGATTTAATACCCAAATAGAGACAATAAAGTCTCTACCATCAGTGTTCATGTGGCACAAGACATGATTGAAAATGATGTTGACCATGACCTTTATGAATTAATCTAAAAAAAATTACTAGAAAACTTGAAAGAGATTAAGAAGAAGAAGCGTACATTTAGGTATAGAAAGTTGATAATCTGTCTACTTTTCTAATTCTTAAGGGAAGTACTGGTACTTGGCAGAGTTAATTGGACAAATGAAAAACCTATTACACATCAAATTGCAGACCATATGAGAAACCTTAGAGGTATGCATGCTCAAGATGAGGCTCTTGCAACATTCTTTGTAGTATTTCAAAGTATAATGAATGAATGGATGAAAATTCCTAGAAGTGTGGTGGAAAGATACTTACAAGATCTTAAATTTCTTGTTTCAATTGATCTTTTCTTTATGGAAGCAATTGAACCCAAGACTATTTGGATCTCAGAACTAGATTATGAAGTGTTTGAGTCAAAAGTTGTTAACTATTTAGAAATAATTCTAAGCAATCCCAAAGACCCTAATAAACCAAGGATAAAGGATAGGACTAGAGCTGAGATGAGTGAAAAAGACTTTGATAGCTCTACGAGATCAAGTAAGAAGAGAAAAATCATAGATCGCCCTCTAGTTGTAGGGAAAGTTAAGAAATAAGTTACAGGGAAAAAGGATATTAATGTTGAAGAAGGAATAATTAACATAGATGATGCTCAAAATGAGCATTAGATCAATGTCAGAACTATCAATACACATGATATGGATGAAGATATAAATGAGATACAAGAGGTAACTTCTGGTAAAATTATTGATGCATCATTATCTGCTTTGAAAAATTTCAAACTCTTGATTGATTCTTTCAAGGAATATTCCTCTGAGATAAGAGGACAAATGGAAACTGAATTAGAGGCAGGGCTTGCAAAAAATAAATTATTGAATATCACAAGAAAGTGTGCAAGTGCACATCACAAAGTCACAAATTTTTTGCAGGATGTCCAACCCTATGGGGAAGAAGCACAAAAATTATTTCAATATTGCATGAAATGTCTGAAAATCACACGAAGCATAAAGGATTCTATGAGTGTAATTTAAACATAAATAACCACTGTAATATATACTTATGATTAGGTGTGAGACAAAAATGATCAAACCTAGACTAGCATAATGCAACTACATGACAAGTTCTTAGCTCTGTAGAGTGAGAGATAAGAGACAATTAGACAACATGTGAAGCTAAGGGACTTAGTGAAGATAAAATATATACCTATTTCAAGTTCCCTTGTCAGTATTGATAAAATACCAAAGATAAATCTCAACCCCAATACTCTAGAAGAAGGAGAAGAAAATATATTGGAACTCGAACTATATTACATGAAACTTGCATAAGAAAAGTGGCTTTGGGAAGAAGGAAGATCTACTTGGAAAGACATCTTACAAAAGCTCAAAGGGTCAACATCCTCAAGTTGACAATTTTTCACTCCTATGCATTTTTCTAAGTTTATCCCTTATTGCATGAATAAAGGCATAAATTTTTTTTGGTCAATTCCCTAAGTGGGAGTCAACACATATATCTAAGGGGGAGCATACTGAGCTTTTGTACACCCTTTTCAATTGATTTCAAAGGGGGAGAGATAGTTAAAAAACATTTTGATCAAAACATTTAGAGAATTGGGAGAGATACTTGAGACTACTTGGAGAGTTATTGGAGATATATTTTTGGGAGAGATATGTGTAAGGGAGAGACAAGATTTTGAAAATATTTTTTATGTGCATGTTGCCATCAATGACAAAGGGGGAGATTGTTGGAAGTTGGAAGTATGTCATTAATGATGCTTTTTGAAACATGAGCATGAAATATGTATATATTGTTTGATCTAGTGTTATCATTGATGTCAACATTGTTATGATCATCCTAGTATAGTTTGGAAGTATTTTTGGTGACATTTGTATAGTGAAAGTTGGTTTGGAAAGTATGACTTATCATGAAATTTACTAAGTATTTCCTCTACCAGTTTTGTGGTTCAATGCATCAATTTTGTTGCATTGGTGGTTGTTGTTGCACCAAAATATCAACCTTTCATTGCTCGATACAACCACCAGATTTATGTAAGATCCACATGAGGTGATTAAGCCATGTCACAAAACTGAGCATTGTGTTAGACAAGGAATACCAAGGGACACACCATATTCCAACGATCCCCCCTAGTGCAAGAAAAGGGTTTGAACCCATGACCTCAGATCTAATACCAATTGTTACATTGGTGGTTTTTGTTGCACCAAAATATGGACATATCAATGTCTCATACAACTACAAGAGGTGATTAAACCATGTCACAAACCCAAGCATCATGATGGACAAGGAAGACCAAGGGACACACCATCTTGCAACAAGTTTTTGTGTTCATACTCCAATGCAAGTTGGTATTAACTTTTGTGAGTCTAAATAAATTTTGGAGTTCATCATATGCAGCTATATTCAATATTTTGTGACATTATGTGAATTTTCCCGAAAGATATGAATGACAGTTATTAGCCTTATATATTGCAATGAATTTTTGTATAGTGTATTACTGTGTGAGATTCCATAATTCTTCGCAGATAATTATATTGTTTTTTGATGATGAAGACAAGATAATAGGTTTTGGTTGAATGGGAATTTGAAGAAAATCGAGCTTTGAGGTTGCATGATTGGATAATTACATGTACGCATGAAGATTTTTTGTTTAGGTCTATTTTTGGGCTGATCTAAGATGTTTGATGTTTTGTGGAGGAAAAGAGAGTAAATTTATCTTATGTGGTATTTATATTAGGTCCATGCTGACATATCTTGATGTAAATTGAATTTTGAATTAAGGCACAAAGTGTAGATAAAATGTTTCGTTGATGACATACCTAATTTTGTGTGCTACTTCTAATTAGGCTGGCCTAATTGGACTTACAGTTGATATGGATATAAATAGGAGATTAACTTCAAAGATTTTAGAGTATTTGTGTAATATTTGAAAAATTGGATGATTCAAATAGATATAAGATTTTATGCAAGTGTTGAGAGATATATGACATGTATGGTGGTTCACCTACATGTGTGTGATGCAAAATTGAGCAGATTATGAATAGAGTAGAGTATTGATTTCGATTAATGAGGAGATCATTTTCTTTTTCATTGTAATTGTAATTGCATATGATAGATTCTATTGTATTAGTTCAAATAAGAAGTATTTCCAACCCTTCTTTGTTCTTTCTCTATGGTATGTGAGCCTTTTCCTAGACAGTGTGTTTTATCCTAACATCGAGTCTTTCTATAATATCTTATATCTGAATATAATATATTATGAGCTAATCCTCACTGTGGTTTTTCCTTTTTTAGGTTTTCCACATAAACCTATTGGTGTTCATGTGTCATGTGATTTTGTGGTTGTCTTCATGCTTTCATTCATTATTGTATTTATATTTATTTTGATAGTTGGATCGATTATGTTTATTTGGTTGAAAAGAATACTAATTAATCCCCCTCTTAGTATTCTTGGTGCTAAAACAGAATACTCTTTTTTCAAAAGAAAATTTTTAGACTCTTTTGCTTACAAGATCCTTTTCGAAAGAATTTTTTGTCAAGGAGTCCTTTCTTAGAGAAGACATCCAATTAGAAAATGAGATTTTTCAACAAGGGATTATTTTTTTCAAGGAATTCATTGTAAACAAATTTGACACCAAGGAATATTTTTGAAAGAATTTGCCATGTTGAAAATTAGAGAATCTTGATAGCTCCTACTTAGGATGATGTGTGCTATGCGGAGGAGCACATAGTATCCTAAGGAGAGAAAGGAGAGGGAAATATTTTGTGGCATGCAACACATAGAAATATGTATCTGTGGTATGCTATCACACAAGCAAGGGATAACACATTGAGACCACAACATCAAGAAGTAGACAAACAATGATGAAGAAATCAAGAGATAGGGGATCTGAGAATTTGAGGGAAAAATTTCTCATAGATATAATATAGCGTATGTGTGAAATTTCATCAATCTCCAAAGTTCTCACAATGTTAGAAAAAGGACATAAAGACAAAATAAAAATAAAAATTGGGTCAACATGGAAGAAGGCCTAAATGCTCCCAACACTTTGCATCATCCTCAATATTGAAAAGAATTATTATGACACATAGAAGAATGATTACACGAATAGAAGAAGTGTACAATTTTTTTTTGCACATATATCCTAGTAACTATAAGGGTAGCAAGGGTCCTCTAGGAAGGATCACAAACGTAAAAAGACAAGTACAACCCAAAACACAAACACACAAATAAATCTAATCTACAAATGTAGAAGAGGAACCATCCTAGTCCTCATTGACTAGGAGGTCGTCTTCCTCCAAATATAGATTATTATAAGAGGAGGGAGGATGAGCCTAAAAGGGAGGGATAGCAAGGGTAGTACCGTTTGACTCGCCTGCAGCAAGAGAAAATTAAGAAGGCCCATCGAGGTCCTCTTCACCAAGTTTCTTATATGAAGAAAAGGTCATTGATTTCATGAAAATAGAGGATAGAGCTAGGATATCATCCATTGAGTTGAACATTCACTTCTCAGGAGTGCCTTATGTCAAATTAGTAGGAGAAAGATAAGATGGCTAAGGTTCACTAGCAGCCTTGATAAAAGGTGTAGTGACAAAATTTGGGGACACGAGGGTTGCCTCCATCACAAGGATAGTGAAAGAAAAAATAGAAGTAGAATCCAAAGAAGATAAAAATGTTTCTTACGACCATCACTCAAGGTGAGGTCATCCTCCAAATTACACTTCAACGGTGGATGTTGAATCCCCATAGAGGAATTAGAAGTGGAGGAAGAATCAAAAGGATCCACAGATGAAACCACCTTTGTATTAGGCATTTCAATAGGCTGCAAAAAAGGAGGAACATCTAAAAGGGACATTAGAAGTGGAGGCTCCACTGAGGGAGCAATGAATACTTACACCCTTTTGGGTTGAGCATCATTAGGACTTGCCAAAGGAGTTGGAAGCAAAAAAATGTTAATTTTTTTGGTTGTGTTTCTAATATGTGGTTTTCATTGATGTCAACATTATATTATCATTGATGATTCTAAAGGTTGTATATGTCAAGGATGGGTATGTGTAGGATCATCATGGAAAAAACAGGCCCTTAAGTGGTGATGAAAATTCAAAAAATTAGAGTTAGGCAACTTGACGTAAAAATTTCAATAAGTTATCTATATTATTTCAAAAATATATAAAAATAGAATCTGTAGAAAATTGAATGTATTTTCTAAACTACTATGTTTATTTTTTACTTTTAAAATATTTTTGGTGAAAATTTGAAATTTCAGGGAAAAAATAAGAAGTAGGTGTTTGTCTGACCACCCTAACCACAATAAAATGTTAATATTTTTTTTTATAATATTTTAGATATAAGTAAAGGATTCATGTCCCAATGTGATGCATATTTTTTTGTAATTTTTTTCCAAGTAAATAATTAATTATGAATTTTTTATTACAACTTTTAAAAAATATAAAAACTCATATGTTTGACCACCTTAACATGGTCAAAACTTCATGAAATTCATTTTTTTTGTTTTAATCCTGTAGTATGTGAAGCAAAGAATGTGACACATGTTTTAGATTTAAATTTTTTGATACCATTTGAAAGCTATAGATGTTTTTCAATCAACCTATCAATCAAAACTTTAATTGTAATTCAAATACAAAATGAATAATAGTAATTTATTAAATTCAAAGTACAGAATAATTTATATTGGTGGAAAGATGAGAATATCCTTTAAAAACCCTTTTCATTTCATCAATTTTGGGTAAAAAAATTCGTTAGCCACTTGGGCCATCATATCACTTACATATCGCCACTTTTTCTCCCATCATGATCCAGCACATACCCAAATATCGAGAAAATTATAATAAATATGTTGTAGGCAGTTTTATGAAGCTGTGAGGATTAGAATGGTGGAAATTTTTGTAAGTTGTTAATCATAAGTTGCACATTAAAGGGTTTCTTTATGAGCCTATCTAGTATGTTCTTCGAGCGGGTTATGAATTTATGAGTTCCTATAGTTATTCTATTACTGTAGTAGATGTTTCTGGAAGAAGAGAATACAATTTTGGTAAATTAAGTTTTTGTGTATACTCTTGTTATGTTTAGTGATGATTCTAGATCGTGCTCTATCTTTGTTGTATATCCACATTGATCGGTGTGCTCATGATCAATGATTTTTCCTTTGTGTGTTCAAGTTCTCATGTTATTGGCCGATATGGTAGTTGCAGTGTGTTGTGGATCCTTGTGGATTAATCTTTTTATGTTTGGTGTGTTCGAGGAAGTTTATTTTGGACCTCATTATGTTGTGACCGACTATGGTTGGTGCGCATTGATATTATCTCATGAATTGGGCTAACAGTTTGTAATTTATTCTTTTATCTTTGGTCGACAAAGTTGCTAATGTAATTCCATGTAACAGATATATAAGAGCAATTTTTTATTTATTTTGAAGTGTGTGATATGTGCTCAATGAATATATATGAAGTGTGAATGCAAAATGTGTGAATAAAAATTAGATCATTCAATTTCAGAGCAAAGTGTGAAGAAGTATTTATGTGCCTAACCAAAACTGTCATCAGGCTTTTGGAGAAGCTAATTTCTTAGTTCAACCTCATCAGATGGATTTAATCTTATTTCTTTATGTAAGGGAGTGAGCCTTCCCTTATGAGAAGTGAGCTCTAGGCAGTGTGCCTGAATTTATGTGCATTCCTTATTAATTTTTCATTATACTTCTAACAGGGTATAATCTTGTGGACTAACATCCACTATGGTTTTTCCCCTAATAGGGTTTCCACGTATAAAATCTTCGTGTTCATGTGTTTTTGATGTATTTTTGATTCATACTTTCATTGTTCATTATCAAATCTAATATTAAAGGTCAATAAGGTTGAATAAGTCTAAAATTTTGTGACAACTGATTCATCCCCCCTCTTAATTGTCTATCCTTTTTTTTCCAACAATTGGTATTAGAGTAGGTTCCTCTAAAGAATTTTAATAGCTTGAGGTGATCCAAGATGGCATCATATAAGAAAGACAGTCCTAGATTTGGTGGTAAAAATTACTCTCTATGGAAGGTAATAATGGAGTTTCATTTGAAGTGCATTTGTGAAGCCTTATAGAAGATTACAAAGAACAAATATAATATTCCTCAGAATGGTCCCTCTACTCCTATTGAGATCAAAGAAGCTGAAACAAATACTAGAGCTATAGAAGCATTACTAGGTTCTTTGACAAATTCAGAGATGACAAATGTGATAGGTCTGAAAATAACACATTTGATCTGGAACAAGCTGGAGACATTGTATGAAGGAGATGCACAAAGTGAAAGTTGCCAAGCTACAAAGTTTGAAAGGAACATGGGAAAACATGAAGATGAGTGAAGATGAATTTTTTTTTGCTTTCATTCAGAAGGTAAATGAACTAGTGATGGGTATTAGATGTTTTGGTTGTGTTTCTGATATGTGGTTTTCATTGATGTCAACAATATTATCATTGATGATTCTAAAAGGATGTATATGTTGAGGATATCGAGAAAATTATAATAAATATGTTGCAAGAAGTCTATGAAGCTGTGAGGATCAGAATGGTGGAAAGTTTTATAATTTTCTAATAAAAATTCATGCATTAAAGGTTTTTCTTCTAAGCCTATCTAGTATGTTCTCCATAAGTTTCAGAGGTGTGTATCAATATTGGAGCAATTTATGAATTTTTGAGTTCGTACAGTTATTTTGTTACTATACCAGGTGTTTCTGGAAGAAGAGAATGCAATTCTGGTAAATTAAGTTGTTGTGTATGCTTGTGTGATGTTTATTGATGGTTATAGATCATGCTCTATCTTTCTTGTTCATCCACATTGATCGGTGTGCTCATGATCAAATATTTTTCCTTTGTGTGTTCAAGTTCGCATGTTCTTGGTCGACATAGTGGTTGTAGTGTGTTGTGAGTCCTTGTGGATTAATATTTTTATGTTTGGTGTGTTTTAGGAAGTTTATTTAGGACCTAATTATGTTGTGACCGACTACAGTTGGTGCGCATTGAGATTTTCTCATGAATTGGGATGACAATTTGTAATTTATTATTTTATCTTTGGCTGACAGAGTTTTTAATGTAATTCCATGTAGCGGATATATAAGAACGATTGTTTCTTCATTTTGAAGTGTGTGAGATGTTCTTAATGAATGTATATGAAGTGTGAATGCAAAATGTACAAATAAAGATCAGATCATTCGATTTCAGAGCAGAGTGTTAAGAATTTTGATTGAAGTGTGAAAAAGTTTTTCTAAGCCTAACCAAAACTGTCATCAGGCTTTTGTAGAAGCTAATTTCTCAATTCAACCTCATCAAATGGATTTAATCTTACTTTTTTATGTAAGTCAATGAGCCTTCTCTTATGATCAATGAGCTCTAGGTAGTGTTCCTGAATGCATGTGTATTCCTTATTCATTTTTCATTATAGTTCTAATAGGGTATAATCTTATGGACTAACATCCATCATGGTTTTTCCCCTAACATGGTTTCCACGTATAAAATATTGGTGTTCATGTGTTTCAGATGTATTGTTGATTCATACTTTCATTGTTAATTATCAGTCATGAGATTAAAGGTCAATAAGGTTGAATAAGTATTAAATTTTGTGACATGTAATTCACCCCCCTTTTTATTGTCTATCCTCGTTTTGCCAACAAACAAAAGAAAGTGGAGCAAGAGAATAAATAGAAGACAATGCAATAGGATTCTCCTTAGTCTTCTGTAAAGTGACATGCTTGTCAGTTAGATCCTTTCATAATTGCTTATACTCACACACAATCAAGTTATGTCAACTATGAGTGGTAGAGAATGTAGTGTGAGAAGAGTCTAGAGACTATTTCTCAACTACAAGAGAATCCTTCACAACTGTTATCAGTGGAAGAGTGGTCTCCTAAGTAGGAGCAAGAGAAGGAGGCATAGGAGCATAAATGAAAATATTAGGGGAATAAACATAAGAGCCTTGATAGTGGTTCTCTTCATTTTCTTTACCCAAGGGATAAGTGGAAGAATAGTTAGAGTCTACGGAGGTTGAGAAACAAGAACAACCCCACAAGAATTCCTCCCCTTGCCATACATAGTGGGTTGAGGAACCATGGAAAAAAAAGGAAAACTAAAAATCCTACTCCTTTTCCTTCAGCCATGTGGGAACCATCACATTCCCCATGTGAGGCACAGGAGAGGGAGCCAAGGATTCCATTACGATTCAGGAAGTAGAATTAAGCAGAGAAGAAGATGCAAAAGGAGAATGCTCTAGAGTGCGAGAAATCTTCTCTTTTTCCTTTGACAAGTAGAAGAAATGGCTCATTGTCACACTATAATGGAGGCCTTCATAGAAACAACATAGTGATACACATGGAAACTAACCTTTAGTTTCAAACCCCTAATATTATATTTTATATAAGCTTGATATAACAAATCTATTCTTGGAGGGAGAGATTTAATAAGGGTCAACTAGAAGTAATCTAAAAAGAAACCCCCATGTCACACTAATGGTTTGTAGCTAGTATCATGAACCACATGCACAATACCCTCATGGGGAATTTCAAACACTTTAGGACTGCATATACAACACTGTTCATAGAGGTTAGCCATGGAATGCCTAGCCTAACTCTGAATAAGTTAGATTCTAGAATCACAATAAATTTTACATCTATAGCTTTAGGTCCCACTATGACTAACAAAGAAATGGTGCCCATAGGTGAAATAGAAAGTAAGTCATGAGTAAAAAGAGTGGCTTGTGAATCATTGTATTTCTCCTTATGTAAAATATTTATGAAAGAATCTTATTCCATTATCACATTCACTCGACTCATAAGATCAACCATGACACCAGTCACAAAATTGTCATTAATCCAAGAGGGAATGTACAACAGGGAAGGCTCCCTATTTAATGGAAAATCATGCAAGGTAAACGTTATGTCATGCATTACACTTGATTCTCATCAAGAGGAATACACATGAATGAGACCATGTTCACATAATCAAATGGAACTAGCTCTGAAGATGTATAAGACTATGTGACTAAATTTGTAAGTAGTGACCTATCTAGATCTCGTTCCTATATGTTGAGGGATCCTTCTAACATCATGTTTGTAGGTCATAGATTGTGTCACAAATCTAAATGCCTTGTGGCACACAAATCTATGACACACCCAAGACACAAGAGAAATATTTTCAGCACAAAGAGATAGAAGAAGGCAATTCACAATGGGTTCACCAAAATGTAGAGAAGGGGGATTCACTACCCCGGAGACTCTGAGATCATGGAAGAGCCTGAGGGTGTGAACTACCCTAAACTACCTCAGGCTACCTAATAAGCTAAAAAGGAAGGACAAAAAAATTTATATTTCCCTTATTTTTATGGTGATTTTCTCTAGAACTAGGTGAGTTGGAGTCTTAAGGACATGCTAGCATCTTGTACAATTAAAGGATCAAGTGGCAGTCAGAAACATAGAGAGTTTATTGACAACTCGAATGTTTTGGCTTTACAATTTGACAAAAAAATGTATGAAAAATACAAAGTATGACAAGAAGAATACTAGGAAAGCTACTCTAATATAAAAATGAAAAATAAATAAAAATTCCATCTTATTGAAGGTCCATTTCACCAGCTATCTCTAAGAAAATTAATAACACCTACACATAGTAAAAATAAAAATGTTGGGGTTGTGTTTTGAGGTTTACCTTAGTCAAACCCCTATTTTGGTGTTCCCAAATCCGCAGATAGCCAATAGAAAAAAATATGTAGAAAAGAGATAATGAATTAGATATAATAGACATAAAAAAATAGAGAGCAACAAAAAACTAAATTCTACTCTACAAGTAAGATAATATAAGTGAGAAAATAGACACAATATCACCTCTTTCTATGAGTGCTCAAGGCCAAGAGAGGAAGGAGAAAGAAAAGGCCACCATGTCAATGGAGTAATACTTCAAGTACCTGTAATAGAAATGGTGTAAAAGCAGAAAGATAGTGTAGAAATGAAGAGAAAGAGCAAGAGAGTGAAGTGTACAGTATTAGAGAGTGAGAATGACTAAAAAGAAGTAAGTTAAAATGACCAAAATGGAGGAAAATAGTCACTCTTGGTAGTAAATATTCAAAGAGGGGAATTACACTTGTAGTTGGTAGAGAATCGTAATCTCCCTAATGTCTCTTGATGTAGGAACCTTGTCAGGATGGTAATGTGGTGTGTAGATGCTAGTGTGGCATGTGTGTGTCCTCAATCAAGAATCCCTTCATTGATGCTAAATAATAGGGAAATGTGGAAAAAACAGAGAAAAAGAAACAAGTTTTTCATTATAAAACTTGTAAGGTTAAAATGAAGGGAAATTAATGGGAAATTGCATTGGATGCAAATTTATGCCATTACACGCACGTTGAAAAAGCACAAAATGCACTCAATGAAAAGCTACAATGTAACATAAATTTGGTTCTATTAATTTTGTAGCCAAATCAATAGTGACAACATTTATAAGAGGGTGGTTTTACGCTAGGAAAGGTCATCCTATTTCACATCCCAACATGCTAGATCATTCTAGGCTATATTATACTGACACTTTCTCTTAAGAGCCATAAATGCCAAAAAACGAAAAACTTTGACAAGTTGTTTATTGAAAACCATGGAACTTACAAACCTTTTTATCTAAAGTTACAGGGTCATGTAGGGTCCCTCTATAATAACCTCTCTGAATTTTTAATATCTCCAATTCATTTGGTCATGGTGACAACTTTTCACACATTGAAAAAAGCATCAAATATATTCAATGAAAGTTGTAATGTTGCAAAAATTTCATTTTGTTCATTGTGCAGCCAAATAGATAGTGCCAAAACATTCGAGTGGGTAGGTTTATTCTAGGAAAGGTCTTATTTTTCACCTCAACACGTCGAATCATTCTAGGATACATTATACGAGTGATTTCTCTTAGGAGCCCTTGATTCCAAAAAGTGGAGAACTTGTTGAATATGGAAACTAAGAGGAGGGGTGAATCAATTGTCATTGAATTAGGACTTCAGTTCAGTCACTAGAACTAAACCTTAATAATTCTTAAATGATTAATCATCAAATTCCAATGGATAAACTTAAATCCAACACATAAACCATGATGAGGAGTAACTCACACTATAGAGAATATAAAAACTGATTACAAAAGGCTCACTACTTGAAACAAGGCTCAATGCTTGAAATAAGGACTCATTGTCAAGAACAAGGACTCACTATCCAGCAGGGATACAACTCAGAGAGCTCACTGCCACAGAGATACAAAGAAGATAAAGAAGAGTTGTTATAGAGAGACTACGATCCCAATTCCACAAAATATTCCACCACAATTATTCACACACATGCTTGAATGATAGAGTTCACCTTCTACTCAATACATTCAAAAACTCAGCATTAAGCTTCGCATTGATTTGCCACACTCTTAACACACACACTTACTCAATAAAATCAGTGTCACATAAAATTGCAATTTCTCTTTTCTCTTATCACTCTAATTATTTGTTCTTGCATCACCTCTCCACCATTAACTCATCTTGTATTTATACCATCTTCAACTTTGAAACATATCCAAAGTTAGCCATCCAAATTTAAATTCAAATTAGGTTGGGGCCAAAACATCCTAGGGTGTAATTAGAATTAGGGCGACCCAAACAAACTTCATCATCATCGAAAGTAGTATTTCACACAAGTTCGACCAAACTAGTGTAAAACACATAGAGCCATTAAGCATGAATCTTCCAAATTCTGAAACTATCTTCAATAAAACTAGGGCAACACAAATCTAGAAAATAAGTCATAAGACCTCATCAAAGATAAATCTAGACCAGCAAAATTTCTCTTGGACCTCAACCAAAAACACAGAAAACCTTAGTTCACAACTGGTGAACATAACTTGCACTGTACAACAAATCAACAACCAAAAATCTAGATATAACATCTTGTAACAACCATGAATAACATATCTAAATCGCACAACCATAGGATAAAATCTGGACCAAAAACTAGAGAAACCATTGAACACATGCAACATATCTTTATTACAATTTTCTAAATATCCTTGATAAATACAACCAATAGCAACTAGTAGATAACGAGTTGACTCGTTGAAATCAATGAAAACACCTATAAAATTTCCTCAACACCTTAAATCATTTAATTCTTGCAACAATATCCCCCTTTTTCATTTATGGCAACACATGATGTGAAAAACCATCAAAGACAACATACTAGCTCTAAATACATTTTTTGTTTTCTCCCCATTAGAAGATTATCACTTGTATGCTTCTTCTCATTCTCTTTTCACATGCTTCTTCTCCCCCCCTTTGACATCAATGGAAAAGGAAAAATAATATTTTTCATTGATCTATTCTTTGAAATGAAAATAGAATACACAAAATGACAACACCTGATACAACCCGCTCCCCCTTAGAGGTAGCCACCTAAAAATCAGTCCAAAATAAAGATAGACCCATAGATCCACCAGATTGATGCATCTCCATATGAATCTAGTTCAATAAAGTAGGGGAAATAACCCCTAGCTTCACCCAAAGATACTCAAAAGTATCTTTAGGAAGAGCCTTCATGAAAATATTTTCAATCTGATCCTTTTTTGGAACATACTCAAGATTTACTTCATTCTCTATGACTTTCTCTCTCAAGAAATGTGATGAGGGTGCAACCTGAGACACCAAAAATAACACACACAACCAAATATTATTATTAATATTCTGAGTGTGAAAATCTTACATGTAGAGGATCTCAAATCCTCAAGTTCCGCAATACATGCAAAATTACAGAAACTACCAAAATCCCCCTTCTCTCACTGTGCGCTCCTTCCCCAAAAAGCTACCCACAAATCAACAACTTGCCCCCAAAATCAACCCCCCCCTCATTGGAGCCGAAAACCACTTTTGAATAATGGGTTTTGGCGGTTTGGCACCCAAAGTTACAATTTGAAATTCAAAATTGAGTCATCATTGAAAAATTGGCGATTTTCCAAAAATTGACAAATTTTCGAAAGCCATAACTTTTGATCCGGGACTTCATTTTTCAAACCGTTTGAACCGTTGGAAAGGTCTTGAGGTGAAGAACACGTTAAGAACCTGCTCCATCAATTCTGATGATTTCTAGGCCCGTACGGGACCGTTTAGTGCCTCAAACAGGGCTCAGAAGAGTTTTTAGGGCAAAAAGAAAAAACTTGAACTCGAATGAATGATCTTGACCTGATTCTTTTGCCAAAGTGCTTATTTTTCTATCTTGAAGCTTCCCTAAAATTTATACCTTCGCATGCCTTCAAATTCACACCTGCTAAAAATAAGAGTAGAGCAGAAAAAGTAGAAAAGCAGTTCTGAAAGTTGGGAATTCATCTTCGACGAAAAGGGTATCCAGAAATGCAAAAACATCTACAAAATTGAAATGAAAGTAAAGATATTTTTGGGTAATGTAGGATTTCCCTTACACCACTGGATGCTCTTGCATCAAACACCCAAGGTAATTTGAGAAGTGACCCTGTCACGTCTCAAATGGTTGAGGAAAACCCAAACGGTCTGACCTCTGCCTTAGACAACCAGGATGAATCTTCCATAGGCCTTCCTCTCCACATCACCAGATATTCTTCATACTACCTATTTTTGGTACTCCTTCCCACACGGCTATCCAATATTTCTTCAATCTCCTCCTTCTCTGAAGTAGGTGCTGGAATGCCACACTGTTCTATTGCTGGTACTTCCTCTGCGCCACCATCATGATACTCTATCAAATCTGCAATGTTGAACACAGGGGAAATGTTGAATCCATCAAGCAACTCTACCTCATATGCATTTCCTGAATCATGCCTCTTCAAAATTTTATAGGGACCGAACTTCTTCATCTTCAACTTGTTATAGGTTCCCACTAGAAACCTTTCTTTCCTCAAGTGGACTATCACTTCATCACCAATCTGAAACTCCTTATACCTCATCTTCTGATCTGCCTTAGCCTTATACTGCATATTCATCTTGTTAATATGTTCTTTTACCTTCTCATGCATATTCTTGATGTGCTCTACAAAATCTTCAGCTTCAGAACTTGTCTTATTCTCTTGGTCCATCTTTCTTAGTTTTGGAGCAGTCCTGGGACTACCTCCATACACAATCTAGAATGGTGATCTACCAGTGCTTCTATTGACAAAATTGTTGTAAGAAAATTCTGCCTGGGGTAAGATCAAGTCCCATCCCTTGGGTTTATCTCCTACCAAGCATCTAAGTAGGTTACCCAAACTTTTGTTCACAACCTCAGTCTACCCATCAGTCTACGGATGGTGTGCAGAACTGAACTTCAACTCTGCTTTCAACTTCTTCCACAAGGTCCTCCAAAAGTATCCAATGAATTTGGTTTCACGATCTGAGACTATACTCTTTGGCAGACCATGTAGCCTCACCACCTCTCTGAAGAATAAGTCAGCAATGTGGACTGCATCATGGGTCTTCTGGCATGGGATGAAATGTGCTATCTTTGAAAACCTGTCAACTACCACAAATACTGAATCATTCCCTCTCTACATCCTTGGCAAACCAAGAACAAAGTCCATACTTATATCCTCCCATGGCCTCTCTGGTACTGGTAAGGGTTGATACAACCCTATATTCTGGCTCACTCCTTTAGCCATTTGACATACCCTACGACTTTGCACAAACTTCTTCACGTGTTGTGATATCTGAGGCCAATAATAATGCTCACTGATAATGGCAATGGTCTTATCCCGACCAAAATGTCCTGCCATTCCTCCAATATGCTTCTCCTTTATCAGGTTCTCACTCATCGAACTCCTCAAAATACACAATTGACTTCCCTTAAACAACATGCCTTCCAAAATTATGAAATCCAGCCACATCGTCATGTCAACTATAATAGGCTCCTTGCAAGCTTTCCAAGCCTCTCCAAAATCAGGATCTTCTAGATACAATGTCTTGAGTTCACCAAACCCAGCTACCTCAATCTGCATTTTTGTCAACAATGTATGCCTCCTACTTAAGGCATCTGCAACCTGATTTGACTTCCCACTCCTATGCTTTAAAACAAAGGTATAACTTTGCAAAAATTCTACCCATTTCATATGCCTCTGATTAAATTTTCCTTGAATACTTAGGTACTGTAATGCTTGATGATCATTATACATAACAAATTCCTTTGCTAATAAATAATGTCTCCATTTCTTTAATGCTTGAACTATTGCATAAAATTTATGATCATATATAGAGTACTTTCTCTTTGCATTATTTAACTTTTCACTGAAATAGGAAATGGGCTTACCTTATTGGCTTAACACTTCTCCAATAGCACAACCACTGGCATCACAATCCACCTGAAATACCATATTAAAATATGGGAGGGCCAAAACAGGTTGTTTTGTCACCTTCTGCTTCAATAGATCAAAACTCTTTGTTGCTCCAGTGCTCCACTTGAACTCTTTTCTATCCCCTCTCATTGTTTCAGTCAGCGGTGCACAAATACTACTAAAGTTCCTAATAAACTTTCTATAAAAAATAGCCAAACCATGAAAAGATCTCACCTCAGTAGTAGTTCTTGGGGTAGGCCATTCCAGAATAGCCTTCACCTTCTCTGGGTCTATCTTGAGACCTTCTGTCGAGACAAAAAATCCCAAGTACACTAACTCCTTCACAAAACTACACTTCTTCAGATTAATCAACAATTTCTCTTCTCTTAACTTCTCAAAGACTCTACCAATATGCATTATATGCTCATCCAGTGACTTACTGGATATCAAAATATCATCTAAATACACAATAACAAAACTTCCTAGGAACTCTTTCAGTACCTCATTCATGAGCCGCGTGAATGTGCTCGATGCATTGGTTAGCCCAAAAGGCATGACTAACCACTCATATAGGACCTCTTTGGTCTTGAAGGCGGTCTTCCATTCATCTCCCTCTTGAATGTGGATCTGGTGATATCCACTCTTCAGATCAATCTTTGTGAAGTATTGAGCTCCACTCAAGCAGTCCATCAAGTCATCCATCCTTGGTAGGGGAAATCTATACTTGATCATTATCTTGTTTATGGCTTAGGAGTCTGTACACATCCTCCACTCCCCATCCTTCTTTGGTGCTAGTACTGCAGGTATTGCACATGAATTGAGACTCTCTCAAATCAAATCCTTTCTCAACAACTCCTCAACTTATCTGTTCTACTCCTCATTTTCTGTAGGAGTCATTCTATGAGCTGCCTTATTCAGAAAACTGGCTCTTGGGATCAAGTCAATCTGATGACTGATCTTCCTCATTGGTGCTAAACCCTCAGGTACATTATCAGAAACGATATCCTGAAACTCATTCAATAACCCAGAAACTTCTGCTGGCACCTTCACACTATCCTCCTTATCCATTCTAGGAATCAATGCATAACACACATGCTCATGCTTCATGCCTTCTAAAAATTTCCTTCCATCAACATAGGAAATTCTAGCACTACTGCATACCTTTTCTTCAGCCTTCTTCAAGGGTTTCAACTTATGGCAAACTCCATTCTTCATCAGGGAATACGTTTTTGCATGGCCATCATGTATAGCTCACCTGTCGAACTGCCACAGCCTCCCCAACAAGATGTGACATGCATCCATAGGGATGATATCACAGAGTACCTCATCAAGATAGCTTCCAATCTTTAACTTCACCAAGCACTGTTCATTGACCAAAACTTTATGGTCTTTCTACAACCAGGCAATCTGATATGGATGTGGATGCCTTTCCCTCTTCAGCTTCAACTTCGTAACCATCTCTTCTGACACCAGATTATCGATTCTCCCACTGTCAATAATGACATCACAACATTTTCTTCACACTTGCACCTTGTACGGAATAGATTCTTCCTCTGTTCTGGCTCCTTCTCTTCAGCCACTAGGGCTTCTCCCCTTTCAACATCATCTGAATGCTTGGATTGAGCCTCCTCATCTACATGCACAACCCTTGCTTGACCTTTTGGCCTTTTGTCTGTCCTTCTTTGGTGTTGTGGAAATTCATAGGCTCGATGCCCTTCTTCACCACCCGGAAACAAGTTCCTCTAAAACCACCTCTTCCAGGTCCTTGCCTAAATCTTCCTCATCCTCTACCTCTTTGATCACCACTATTTTGATCACGAGGGCGGTAGAAGTTATCATTCCTCTGACTTTCACTAGTACCCACATCTTCATTTTTCTTCTCATCCTCATTTCGACTTCTAGAATATTTTCCACTACTCCTTCCACTTTGACCTCCTCATCCTTTTTGCTTGCTGTCAAATCTTCTTTTTAGCTTCTCCTCAAATCTCAGAGAAAATTGGTACGCATCCTCAATGGTGATCATTCTGACCAGGCTTAGCTCCTCTTGAATGCTCAATTGTAACCCATTAAGATAATTGGCTCCCTTCTCCTTATTGGCCTCTGCATGTCCTATTCTAATGATCATCTTGTGAAAATATTCTGTGTATTCTTTCATAGATCTAATTCCTTGCTTCAATCCTTGCAATTTCTTTAATAGATCTAATTCATAGTCCATTGCTATGAACTGCTTCTTCAGTTTCTCCACCATGCGATCCCATCTGGTGATCTTTCCTTTTGCTCTCTTATTTCTTTCTAGTTGGACCTCTTTCCAATAGATATTAGTGTGGCCCTTCAGCTTTATTTTTGCAAACTTAACCCGATCCGAGTCCTCTACTTCTTCGTACTCAAAATACTCTTCTAGCTCATTGATCTAGTCGATCAACTCTTCTGGGTTCAGACTTCTAGAAAAACTAGGAACATCTACTCTGGGTCTTTTTCCAATCTTCGAAATGGCCCTTATCAGGTGCATTTGATCTTGATCAATCGCTTCTTCTTCCTCTTCTACATCTAAATCTTCCACCTCTTCTTCATCCTCGCTCTCTTCTCTCCTTCTCGAGTTTACCCCTCTTCTCAACTCTCCCTGCAACGCATCAATTTGTCTTTGGAGGGCTCTGAAACCCTCGGCCACCAATGGATCTCTTCCACTAGCATTTATGGCATCTCTGGCACCACCTCACCTACCACGCACCACTCTTGGACGCATCTTGAATATCTCAAACCCAAAACCACAGTCCTGGTGTGAACTACCTCACGACCGGTGATCTGTCCACACGCTCAAGAAAACCCACTCTGATACCACTTGATGAGGGTGCAACCCGAGACACCGAAAATAACACACAACCAGAGATTATTATTAATATTCTGAGGGAAAAAAGCAGAAACTGGAACTCGAATAACTTTTAAACCAGGAATGATCTTGACCTGATTCTTTCACCAAAGCGCTTATTTTTCTATCTTGAAGCTTCCCTAAAATTTATACCTTCGCATGCCTTCAAATTCACACTTGCTAAAAATAGCAGTTGAGCAGAAAAAGCAGAAAAGTAGTTCGAAAAGTTGGGAATTCATCCTCGACGAAAAGGGTATCCAGAAATGCAAAAACATCTACAAAATAAAGATGAAAGTAAAGATATTTTTGGGTGATGTAGGATTGCCCTTACACCACTAGATGCTCCTGCATCAAAATGATATTTGATCGATATATGCTTCATCCTTGAGTGCATCATATGATTATTATAAATTCTAATTGCACTTGTATTATCATAGAAAATAGAAATGGGATCATCATATAGCACTGTGATATCTTTCCATGTTTGTTTCATCCATAGAACTTGTGTACAACAAGGTGCAACAACAATATACCCTACTTCAGTAGTAGACAAGGAGACTGAATCTTGCTTCTTACTCAACCAAGCCACCAATCTACATCCAAGAAAGAATGCACCACCAATTTTACTCTTTTTTTCATCTACACATCCAACCCAATATGCATCTATATAGGCACTGAGTATAAAGTCAGTATCTTTATGATACCTATAACGCCCCATCATATAACCCAAAGAACCACACACAATGCAACGAAATAACCGAGTGATTTTAAAAAAAATAAAAATTAATAACACAAGTGACGAAGTAACATAGGCACAAATGTTCTTAGGATTCTAAAACAACACTACTAAAACACACACTAGAAGAAAAACACATCATAAAACTAAATACAAGAAACATATGAATATGTCATATCCTGATTATATTATCATAAAGACGTTTAATTACAAGTTTGGGATACATCAAATGAGATTGTGACAAATCTCGATACACCAAATCCATAATACAATAGAGTATCATGTAATCAACATTAGTTAATACAATATAGATAATGAGAAAATATAACTATCTATCACATTCACGAGCATGCTCAACATCCAACTCCATGAACAAAGTGAAACTAGGAACCTATCAAGAATAATCTCATCTTGAACTGCATGACCTACTAGGGGACCCAATGGAGGATAGAGCCCATTCCTCCCAACCATGTGGCACTTGAAAGTGCACCCCTCGTGCTAGGAGATAGTATCAGGTCCACAATTCAAACAAACATACAAGTAGACAAAACATAACGTTACATGGTTGAAATACACATGACTACATATCAACATCAAAATCCACATGACAATGAACAAACTCCTAGAGGAAACAAAATAAGCATAGGTGACTCTACACAATATACCACAAAAACGTACAAGGATATGAGTTTCATCACATAGTTGTTCTAGGTTACCTTTGTGAATCTTCCTAGATTACCAGCCCTCATCTTGAGTTACCTTGGCAATCTCTACCAATTCCTAGCCCCTAAACAAACTAATGTGGAATCAATTTTTTTTTTGAAAAGACAAAGTAAATGACTAAGACATTCTAGACCATCTCAAACTACCCTTAATATAAATGAGCATTAAGGTATGAGGTGAGGAAAAATAATTATCTGAGTTGTTAAATGAATACTACCCAACCTCTAATACTTTAAGTTTATAGTTTTCACTAGATTATCCACTCTCGGTAGGTTACCTTGGTAACCTCTTTAGGGTTTTGTCCACTAACGAAAGCCACTCCTCCTATGTACAAAACATACTACTGAAAATGACCAATATAGCCAACATGCACACAAAAAAAAAAATTGCATATATCAATTATAAACATGATGATACCATTAACATTTCAAATACCTCAATAAGATAATACATCATGCATGGTTAAGTCAAAATTCAAGTCGTGCAAAGAACAATGATAAACAAGCATCCTATGCTTTTCAATATAAATAACTAGCATAAGCCTCTAAAAGATTTTCAAAGAACACACAACTCAATAGTACCATTTTAAAATTCAATGAACAACATATTCATAGTTTTCAAGCATAATTAATTATTCAATATATCATGATTTAAAATTCAACACTGATAATACTTGACCATTTAAAATGACTAGATTATTATTTTCAAACATAAATGTCTTTCAAATCACGTTGAACCTAATTGTTCAAAAAGATAATACAATTTATCTTATTAAATGTCATATTTATTGTTATAAGATTATCAAGATATATTAAAATTCAATCTAATAAATCACTATACATATCTATTCCTTTTATTCAAAGACCATACCATTTTAATTCCAATGAAAATATTTAAAACTATATATATATATAACCAATCTAGTTAAAAACCATATTTTAATTAAAAACCATTTTGTACACTCTATAATTTTAAAGGAGTAATATCATACATAATATATATATAAATATATAATTATAAAGAGTGTTGTAATTGAATAAGTATTTTACCCAATAATTGGCTAGTATACTACCCATGCATAAGGGACAGTAAAGTAGAGATTACACAGTAGTTCTATTCCACCGCCAACCCAAGGATTAGTATAGCATGAAAGATAAGTCAAGATCTATTCTAACAAATTACTGGTGAATACAAGAATGATACACAAGAGTCAATACATTTATCCCACAACCAAGGTAAGGTAAAAGATCTAGAAATGAAAACCACAACAAAGTAATCAATGACAAGTGAAGATCACTCCCACAGCCGCACCAACTCTTTGACCCCTACAATGTTTAAATTTTTTGGATGAAATACATGTGAAGGATAATACTAATCGATGCCATGATCTCATAAAAATTAAAACAGAAGAAAGTATTCTTTTCAATTAACAACAACAATATAACACAGTAAGCTCCCTATCATAATCCAAATAAAAAATGGATCCAGATCAACCTAAAGTGTGCAAGACTGCACCGACCACTCCTTTTCATCACACATGACATGAGAATGAGGAGATTTAGAGAGACAATCACACACCCAATAAAATGAATATTATGCCAGAAAAGAAGCAGAAAATACCAACTAAACAACGCATGACCAAATAATATATTGGTAACACTACCCAGAAAGAAGGAGACAAAATCATGACTCGCTACTCGTAGAGAAATCACATGTGAGGGGTAAATGATAATAAATCATGTGGTTCAAAATCGATAGATAACACTAAAAATATAGTATGTTGAGGAGATTGTATGAGGACAAGAGATAGTCTAGAAAAAGAAACAACCAATATCAAAGATGAGGTAAAGGAAGTTTATAGGAATAAAAATAGCTATGACAACAAATCTCCAAGCATGCTGAATAAAATGAGAGAAAACTACATGGTATGGATCGTACTCAGGCCAACAAGAAGGTTGTTGTAAATAACAGTTATCCACCAATATAAAATCCTTTGAATAGAGAGAACTATTATTGAATGACACAATGGCTAGGGAGATATTCAATAGTAAATTTTATAGACAACAGATTTATTGCATAAGAAATACAAGAAATTTGCAGTAGATTTAAGAATACATAGCTAGGTTTTAAAAGGTCTTCTTTTCATTATAAAATCTCTTTGATATCAATTGAACTAATCATTAACGTCTTCATTTTCTTTTGTTTGTGCAGGTTTTAAATGAGAAATCTCAACATAAAGCAAACCAATATTGCAATCGTCATTTTAAAGTTTTGAATTCAAGAAACCAAACTAAATTATAGAAGAAGACTTGGTGCTCTTCTTCGAATTTCGACAAGTGGTGAAGCCAAAAATAAGATTTTAGACGTTGTATCTTTCCCAACACAAGCACAGCCTCAGAATTCACAATCTTCAATATTTTTCTAACCAAAAGCATAGAGAAAGCAAAAAATCTTCTTCCCAAAGTATTACCGTGAAACAACTTTTCAGCCAACACCAATTGTCATGCACACAATTGCCTAACCTTGAATTTAATTCATTTTCAATTAAATTTCAATCACAAAACTTAACTGATAGTTTGCATGCAAGTGAAATTGATCAAACAGATCAAATTAAACATTAACTCAAGAAAAAAAATTATGTTTTTTAATAACATTTAAGTTGCACAATAACTCAAAATTTATATTAAATTAATATTCTATTTTAATAGTTTAATTAATTAAACCTTTTAAATATTTATTTAAATGTTTATAAAACAATAATTAACTTTAATTATAATATAATCTAAACATAATCATTTAATCTAATTACAATTAAAATCACAATAGAATCAATATCAAATCATTTATCTAATTTGAACCAGTCAATTTCTAACATGATGAACATACAAACACTATCACAAAACAAATGACTAACATAAATGGGTAACAAATGGGTACTCGATCTATCAAGAATGATGGCTTAAGATAGAGGGCCTGAAACTATCTCTAAATTCAATAAGTTTTCCATTGGGTCTTGGGACACTTATACCTGACGAAGCAGGTGGAGTCGATTCCTGTACCTACAATCTGCATAAAATGACACTGTCAAACATATCAACATATATTGACAAAAACACCGTGAAGAAGAGTCGCAACGTAGTAGGGTACTCGTTGGTGAGTAATGCTACACTGTCTCCTTCACCAAGACTGACATGCATCATAACATCATAAACATCAAATTTATCATGATGAACTCATAAAAACTTAGAAACAACATAAACCATAACACACACGTGTCTATCATAATGTCATCACAAGAACATAACTAGATGATCACTATGTCAAATGTATCATCTACAGAGTATACAACTAACATAACATCAATGCCATAATTGAAATAATGTAATATAGAATCCAAAGAAACTAAAAGGCTAACAAATGGTCATAAGAAAACTGAAGCAAATAGTATCAACTAGAGGGACATTGCAATACCATAATCTAGAGTGCCATTCAAATATCTAAATATTATTTTAACTACAACTTAACTACAACATGTGTTTCCTTTAGATCTTCTTGAAATATAGCCACAAGAAATCATGCATGATATTCAGTCTAGTAGTAGTCAAATTTAATAGTCCACCAATCATAGATCTATACTTGCTTTGATTAGTCTTAGGTGAATTGTCATCTTTACCAAATTTCCAACCAGTCACCATATGAGTACTTACTAGTTTGGAACCATCCATCTCAAAATTCTTCAACATCTGTCTCAAATACTTAGACTATGAAATAAAAATTCCTTTCTCTATTTGATTAATCTATAGCCCAAGGAATAAATTCATCTCCCCAAACATAGAAATTTCAAATTCTTTCTACATTTATTCTGCAAACATCTTGCACATACTTTCATTTCCTCCAAAGATAATATCATCAATATATACAATTACAATCAATATGTTATCATTTTCAATATTAACATACAAATTACTATCTATTGTACCTTTGTTAAATCCTTTCTTAATCAAGTACTTATCTAATCTTGCATACCAAGCTCTAGGACCTTGCTTCAACCAATATAAATATTTATTCAATCTACACACCATATCTGGTTGATCTGTCAACTAAAATCCTATCAGTTTTTCCATATAGATTTCTTCTTCTAGCTCACCATTCAAAAATGTTGCCTTGACATCCATTTGATAGACCTTGAAATATTTATAAGAATAAAGTGCCAAGAACATTCTTATAGCTTCCATTCTCACTACCAGAGCAAAATTATCCTAAAAATATATGCCTTCTATTTGTGAGTAACCTTTACACACAAGCCTCGCTTTGTTTCTATCATCTTCTCCATTCTCATTAAACTTATTTCTGAATACCCACTTTGATCCAATGATTTTTTTATCTACCAATCTTGGTACCAATTCCAAAGTTTGATTCTTCTCAATCTACAATTTTTTTTTTCATCACTTCCTTCCAATTTCCATTGTTACAAGCTTCACTTACTATCTTTGGTTCTATCTCAAAAAGTAAACAAAAAATTACTTTAGTAGTAGCTTTTCTTCTAGTTAACACACCTTTTGTCTTATCTCCAATAATATAAATTTTTGAATGATTATTTTCTACATATGTAGGTGTCCTAGGGGACATCGCCGAAGCATCTTCTTCTCTTTTATTTTGTTCATCCTTCTTCTCTTGCTCATCTTTTTCCCGTGTCTTCCATAATTTCTTCTATTCTTGCACAATCGTGTTCATTGAATACATATCCATCAATTTCAATAGAATTATTCATTGTCTCATCAACCTTCACATTCAATATTTCTCAGTATTTTATTGAAACATCTATATGCCCTTTTTTATTAGAATATCCAAGAAAAATTCCTTCATCACTTCTTGCATCAAACTTTCCTCAAGTTTTTTCATCTCTTATGTTATAACATTTGCTTCCAAATACTTTGAAATATTTAACTGCGGGAATTATTCCATGCCATAGCTCATAGGGAGTCTTTGTATTGTTTTCTCTCACTTGATCTTGATTGAACACATAAAAATTTATGAACAATTTCTTTCCAGTAAACTTTTGGTAAACCAGCCGCAATAATCATTGACCTAGAAGCTTCTTGAACTATTCTATTTTTCCTCTCAACAACTCCATTTTTCTTAGGATTTCTTGGAGAAGATAACTGTATCTTTATTCCATGCACTTCATAAAAAATATTAAACTCATGGGAGGTGAATTATCCACCTCTGTCAGATCTTAAGAATTTTCTTCAAAATCACTTCATTTTCAATCATTTCCTTGAATGTCTTGAATCTATCTAATGCAGCTGATTTCTCTCTAAGAAATGTAGCCCATGTATATATAGAATAATCATCAATTGAAAACATAAAGTAGCTTTCACCAAGTAGACTTATTACTCTTGTAGGACCACATAGATATATATTAATTAAATCTAGTAGTCTGATAGTAGACCATTCCTATGATCTATAATGATTTCTTGCTTGCTTTCCAAAATGGCAATTTATACAAATAGCATTAACAGGTTTTTAAATTCTTGGTAAATCTCTCACGGCTTGAACTGCACTAATCCTTGCCAAGTTATCAAAATTGATGTGACACATTCTCCTATGCCATAACCAACTGTCATTTATATGAGTCATAAAGCATTTCCCATCAACACCCTTAAGTTGATAAATATTCCCTTCAAATTTCTTTCTTGTAGCAATCAATGTTTCAAATCCTTTTCGGATCTCGCATTTCCCATCCTTAAACACAAGATCATATCCTTTTCTTCACATCTGACCAATGATTAACATATTATTCCTTCAACCCTTAACATAGTAAACATCATTAGTATGATGCTTGCCATCAAAAATTACTAAACCTATTCCACAAATTTTAGCACTAGTATCATTTCCAAGCATAACCAAGCCTCCATCATATTTATCAAGCTTAAAAAAATTACTTTTATCACTATTCATGTGATGTGAACAACCACTATCAACTACCCAATAATTTTTCTCTTGTTTAGCATGTAGGGTAGAGATAACCGTACCTTCATTTTTCTCCTCTAGAGGGCTTTCCTTTACCTATTTTTCAGAATTAGCAGAAGTAGGTTCATCCTTAATCGCCAAGAAAAAGCATTCATTGTCATCAGGATCTTCATATTCTAAATCCTCATCAGATATACTAGCATTCTCATTCACATAATAAGCTCTGTTAATCTTCTTTCCTTTCTTTTCCTTCTCATATATTAGTTTATTCCTTTTAAAGCTCTTTCTGGATACTTTGCAGCATAATGACCTGTTTTTCCACAACTAAAGCATTTAAAGGGAAATTTACCTTCATACTTATCGAATCATTTCCTCATTATTCTTATAAATTTATCTTATAAATTTTTTTTCCATTCCTTAGACATGGCTTTCTCATCTCATAAGATGTCAAAAATCCTAACAAAAAATTCTTAGTACAGGTCTTATAATCTATATTATGCTCAATAGCACTCACCTTCTCACTATAAGCATTAGGAAGATTTATGATAATCTTCTTTACAATCCTTTTTTCATCCATAGTAGCAGCAATTCCTCGCATTCCAGCCACTATCTCATCCAATCTCTCTACATAAGCTTTAAAATTTTCATCTTCGGACATATGTAGAAGATCAAACCGTGTCTCTAAATTCTATAGTTTTGCTAGTTTAACTCTTTAATCATCATCATGTTCTCTTTCTAAAGCATCCCAAACTTCCTTATCCATCTTTAAATTTTGAACCTTGATCAACTCTAAATGTACTAGACTATTCTTCAAAATGTATTTTTCCTTATTGTTCATTTCATGTAATTTGATTTCTCTAGGTGTACTTGAACCATTAGCTGGAGGAGTGTAAGGATTTTTGTAAGATTTCTCCACATCATATCCACAATACTCCAAATATTCTTCCATCAATACTTTCAAGATATCATAATTATTTCCATCGAACCTTGGATAATCATAAACCATTTTGTCAGTCATCCCAGACCCTCCTTAAGTAGTTAAGCTCTTCACCAAGGAACCAAGCTTGGATACCAACTTTTTAATAGGAATACTCAGAGAGTAGGGAGTGAATCGGTTTTCATAGAATTAAGCCTCTAATTTGACCAGCAAAAGTAAACCTTAATAATGCTTAAATGATTAATCATCAAATTCCAATGCAAAAACTTAAATCCGACACATAAACACAATAACACCAGATTTACATTGAAAACCCAATATGGGAAAAACCATGGTGAGGATTAACTCACACTATAGAGAATATCAAAACTGATTACAAAAGGCTCACTCCCTAAAATAAGGCTCAATGCCTGAAATAAGGTCTCACTGTCTAGAAAAAGGACTCATTGTCCAACAGGGCTACAACCTGGAGGGCTCACTTCTATAGAGATACAAAGAAGAAAAAGAAGAGTTGTTATAGAGAGACTACAATCCCAATGCAACAAAATATTCCACCACAAGTATTCAAACACATGCATGAATGATAGAGTTTGAATTCTACTCATTGCATCTTGAAACTCAACATTAAGCTTCACTTTAATTTGCCACACTCTCAACACACACACTTACTAAATAAATAAATTTCACATAGAAATGTACTTTCTGTTTTCTCTTATCACTCTACTTATTCACTCTTGCATCACCTCTTCACCATTAACTCATCTTGTATTTATACCATCTTCAACCTTGAAACATATCCAAAGTCATCCATTCAAATTCAAATTGAAATTAGTTCAGCACCAAAACATCCTAGGGTGGAATTAGAATGAGGGTGGGTCAAACACACACTTTAAGGGACCCAAAAATATCCAACACACTTCATCATACTTGAAATTAGTACTTCACACAAGGTTGAGCAAACCAAAACACATAGAACCATTAAGCACAAATATTTCAAATGTTGAAACTATCTTCAATAGAACCAAGGCAACACAACTATAGAACCACAAGTCATAAGACTTCATCAAAGAGAAATATGGACTAACAACATTTCTCTCGAACCTCAACCAAAAACAGAGAAAACCATAATTCACAACTAGTGAGCACAACTTGCACTGTACAACAAATCAACAACCAAAAATTTGGATATAAAATATTCTAAAAACCATGAATAACATATCCAAATCGCACAACCACATGATAAAATCCGGACCAAAAATTGGTACAACTATTGAACACATGCAACTTATCTTTATTACAATTTTCTCAATATCCTCAACAAATACAATCAACAATAACTAGTAGATAACCAATCTATCAGTTGAAATCAATGAAAATACCTATAAACTTTTGTCAACACCTTCAGTCTTTTCATTCTTGCAAAACAAAAATTTGATAAGTTATTTATGTTGCATAGATGGTTTCCATTGCACAAAAAGATCTACCTATTAATTACCAATACAACTACTAGAGTTAATGAATCCATGAGAGGCAGTTAAGCCATGTCATGAAACTGAGAATTATGTTGCACAATACAACGAAACCAAGGGTGCACACCTTGTAATAATTCCCCCTACCACAAGTGAGGGGTTCAAACCCATGACCTAGGCTCTGATAGAAATTTTTGCATGGATGGTTGTTGTTGCATCAAAATATTGACCTATTAATTCTCGATACAACTAATAGAGTTAATGAATCCATGAGAGGTGATTAAGCCATGTCACAAACCTGAGTGTTGCACTACACAACACATGGAGACCAAGGGCACACACCTTGCAATAGTTTATCAATAACTATGACACATAAAAATGTTCTATCATAAGGTATATGGTCATGTACGGTCTCTATACATTAATCTCTCTTATTTTTTCATATCTCCACTCAATTTTTCCATGGTGAAAATTTTTCTACTACCCCAAAAAAATTAGATATATGCAATTTTAAGTTGCAATGTAGCTTGGTTTTTTTTCTTTGTGGGGCCAAACCATTAGTGCTAACATGTTTGGGTGGGTAAATATGTGCTACACATGGTTCTATTTTTCACCCCAACTCTCCCAAACTTTTTGGGATAAATTATGCCAATTCTTTCTCTTAAGATCCGTATTGTCCAATTTTCAATAGTTTTTGGCATTATTAAAGGTTTGGTTTAGTTAGTTTTTGTCTTCAATCTTTAAAAAACCTTCATATTTAAAAAACTAGAACAATTTATTTTTCATATTGTGTCTCAATGTTCCATTGTATGTGTTAATTAATGATTAGGGTTATATCATGTCTAAGCACAGATACTCTTGGGGAAAAAATATATTGAGGAGCTAGTATTATGGGTGTTGGTGATGATGGAGTGTGAGTAACTAACAAAATATACAAAAAAAATCAAAATATTCAATAAAAAATATTAGCTATACATATATACAAACTGACTAAAAAATTATAAAAAAACTCACGCATTTATAATCAATTGGTACAATCATGGTCGAATCTTGGAAATTTATATATACAAAATTTCAACTGTGCATAGATACAAATTAGCTGAAAATATCTATAAAAAATCATGTTTCCAACATTTTGTAGAATCTTTGGCCCTTTATATATACAAAATTTGGTTGTAGATAGATACAAATTAGCTAACGATATTTACAAAATATCCATATGTTGTACAATTGGTACAATGAATAGATGATATGTTAATCAACCAATGATATATACAAAATTTTCAAAATTATTCTACCCTTTCATAGAATCGATATGATCCAATGATTCAACACACCGAATACTTGCAATTGGCCCAAATTCAACCTAATAAAACTTGTGGATCAGTTCTAACCCTTATAGTGTCAAGTATTTCCTCATGGTTAGCTTCATGAACTTTCCATAAATTCTTATTAAGAGCTCTACCATGATATTTAATCAATTGAATATATTTTGCAACAACAAGGTTAGAGTAGTGAGGAATATACCTATGAGTGTCAAAGTATTCGAGCAATCAAGCAATTGATTTTTTAATAGGGTACCTTCTAAGCCATATTCCTATGAAAACATCAGACCCTATTGGATACTCAATACCATTTCCATCAATGTTTGTGGTAGTCAAATTTTTATCCCCTCTATACAATGACACAAAAAAATTTTGTTCTTGCTTCATTATTTTCATCTGCAATAACTACATACACGTGACTTTAATTAAATTAAATGAATAAATTAATTCCATAAACCATGTAAAATTTAATAAAAGGACTTAAAATTTTGAATTTAACTAATTAATAAATCACAATACCTAGTTGCATTAGGCTAGTTACATGGTCAAAGTCCATAGATAATTCCATTTGGTTCAATTTTAGTTCTTGTGGAACTTGATATGTGTCAACTGGAAATAAAGGTATACACGACCATTTTGTTGGAAGAATAGGAAGTTTATCATTGATCTGTTTATGGCAACATGAGCATCAGGTATGAGTATAAGTTGTATAGTATGCAAGTACAATGTTGTCATTGATGTCAACATTGTGTTGTGATATGAAGATTATGGTGCAAAACATTTTTTATAGCTTGAACATTCATAGATATGGTAATACCATGCTTAGTTGGAAGAAGGTTTGATCCAGTGTAGACATTTTTAAGTGGAAATTTGGTTGTGTTAGAATAGGTACTTTAGTGTATAGGACATCTGGTAATTTGGTTTGCATGGGTTTGTATTGAACAATCTTACTCTACAATTTTGGTGAATTTTTTTTGGATATTATAAGAGTCTAAATATATAATTTCACATTTCTTTGGTCTCTAGTGAAGAAGTTATGAATGACAATATATTGTGTATGGTAGTGGTGCAGGAGCACCCTCAGGACCTTATGCCTTCAGGAGACAAAGTTTGGATTTTTTCTTTGTTTTGTGTTGTTTCATGTGAATAATATTATTTTGGACCATTAATGATAATTTTAAATAATTTGTGAAGTTTTGGAGTCATTTGGTCAAAAGTTGTAAATATTTGCAAAAAAAGATGTGAAAGTTGTCAAAAGTGCATTAAGGTTACAACTTTGATTAGGAAGTTAGTTGTGGGTGGTTGGTAGTTGGAAAATTCTTGGGAAATAATAAATACATTTTTAAACATGAATAACAAGGGTGGGAAGGTTGGAAGGAGATTGGAATGAAGAAATTCCAATTTTTGCACTCTAAAAACAATATTTTTCTTACAAATCTGATTGTTATTTTCATTTGTATGGGTTGTAATTCACATTTAATGGTATTAACTTGATTGGAAATGATATAGGATTAAATTACCTTATAAATTCATATGGTTTTGTATATTTTCATCCATGTTTGAATAAGTTACCTTTTTTTTTGTAAAACCCTACTTGAAAGTTGTCCTAGGGTTTGCAGTCACATAGAAAACGTCATAACTTTTGTTTTATCCATTGGAAAAGGCTGAAAACTGGTAGGAAATTATGTCTTGGTGTCTTCCACCACCATAAAATATTTTGGCTTGTTATTTTTACATGGGAAAAATATCTCTTTAGTAGTCCGCTTTCACAATCCCTATGATAGTAAAAAAAACCCTCTTAGAAGTGACTGTTTGACAAAGTTTTCATTGAAACTCATGGAAAATGATTTGGGTTTGAATTTTTACATTTATCCAAGTTTTTTTAATGCATTTTCATGTTGGGGGTCCAATTTCATTGTAGGACGTGTCATATTGCTATGCTTGTTTGAATAAGGGTGCAACCATGGTTGCATTCATTAATGGAAAAGTGGGCCTAGGTTGTGAGATTTGTTGAGACAAAAATTTGAGACCATATGAGATGTGTGTGAAGTATTGGAACAAGAGTAGAGACCCCTTGAAGCCAAAAAATTAGTTGTGTCATGCCTAATTGTCCAATTAGACCTAGTAAGAAGGAGGATAGTCAGTTTTTGAACCCTTCCATACAAAGAGTATCCTAAATGGGTCTCCTTTCTTTTAGATCAGTTCTATCCCAAAATTTGTGTTCAAAAATTCCTTTTTGAAAGGCTACAAGAAAAAATGGTGGTTTGTGAAGGAAATCCCATTGATTGATGACTTAGGGTTCTCAAGAGTGGTTGTTTGAGTGTGTTGGAACATAGTACACCCCTGCTATGTATTAGGTAGTGATAGTGGTTACTAATACATAATGTATGTTTTGGTGAATCCACACTTCACCACAAATTGGTATCAGGTCTTGCAAAGATATGTGAATTTTGATAGGTGTTAGGTGTATCTTAATTCCAAGTGTCATGAAGTTTGGAAGTCTACATATCCATTTGTGGTTGAAAAGTTGGTGAATTTTGATGTTAGGTCATTACTGGTGCTGATCTAGTATCTTTGGGGTATTGTAGAGTTTTTATAAGTAATGATCCATTATAAGGATGGTAGTATAGGCCCACCTCGACCTATATTATGTGTTACAAGTTTGAATTAAGGTGCATGGTGTGTGGGTTGAGCTAAAAAGTTAAATTTTCTATGATACATCTAACCAGGCCGACCTAAATGATTTTTGAGGTTAAGATGGATATATATGTAAGTTCATTTTTAATGTTTTGGATACATGAATGCGATGATAAATATTGTTGATGTGAATGTAGAGAAAATAATAGTGTTAGTGCAAATCAATATGAAGTGTATAAAGTCTATGAATTGAGCTTCAATGGAGCTGTAATCCATACATATTTTAGATTCAATTGTAATAGTTCAAACCTCAGTTGTGTGCAACCACTCTCTTCTATATTTTCTTATTTCTATGGGTAGTGAGTCCACTAGGATAGTGATTCCACTTGTAGTGAGAAATTATGTAATATCTTATAACTAGTTATAATAAATTGTGAGCTAAAACCTCACCGTGGTTTTTCCTTTTTGGGTTTTCCACATAAAAAATCCGTTGTTCATGTGTTATGTGATGTTGATGGTTTTTTCATGCTTTCCTTTCTTACTAAAAATTAAATATGCTATGTCGAATGAATGTTTAAATTTTTATGTAATGCCCTCCCCAAGATTAAGCTAATAAAATGCTACAAAGTAACTAAACAAGAGGTGTAAGAAATAAAATAGAATAATTAAAGATAAACTACTAAATTTAAATCTTTTTGATGTTATGAACTAATAATAATGATGAATTCTTGTACACTCCAAATGAATAATTTTTTCTTTTTAAAATCAATCATTACTGTTCCAACTTTACACTAATTGATAACATCATTTGTATTAATCTAAATGACACACAAACATGGAACACATTATTTATAAGGTGATTAGTTGAAAAATGGATGCCTTTATGTCTTAGGACATAGAACATCACTTTTCTCCAACTAACATTCAAGGATGTCCTAGAGATCTCAATCTTGTTAAGGAATTAGGAAAGAGATCTACTAAGGGGTTGTCCTAGGGGCTTACTTTAAACTACTGAGGAGTTCACCACCAAATTAAGACTTGGAAACAAAAATTCAATGCAAGATGTAATGCCTAACCTTAATATGATGCAATATTTCACTAAATGACCTAGAAAAGTATGTAAAACAAATAGAAAGATACAAGATGGATTGTTTGCACCTAGAAACCTAAAGAGGATTGAATGAGGCTCTAAAATGCTATAAATTCTAACTGTAATGTTGACTAGGACTCATACGCCAAGCTAAAGAAATCGGTCCAAGATCTGGGTTTATGTGTTGGAACAAGAATCTGGAAAATGGGTATCTGAATATGTAAAAACCTAAAAATTAACCTAAACTAGGACTCATACACCAATACTGATGTATGATTCTATTTAGGGCTTTTTGGAGCTTCAAATTTTGAATCTGGTCTTCAATGTTTGCTTTGTCCTTCCTAATTGATTTTTAGAACTGAAACCTTGATTTTAGGGCTGTAGGTGACTTTTTAATAAATATTATAACCTTGCAAATGAGGGGACATTTCCAACAACTTTCTCCAAGCTTGTAACCTAATATTCAAAGGTACTTGATGCTCCAAGACACCTAGATCTGCAATCACACATGTAAAGACTTGGAGAAAAACTTGTTGATTGTTAGTGAATAGGGGTTTTCCTTGGTAAAACCCCTTGTAGGTAATTAAACCAAATTATGAGATAATGAAATGAAGGTATGAAACATGAAACAAATAACATGAATCATGGACAATAATACCTTGAAATATGTCTTGTAAATCAACAATCTAACATGAAATGGCCATGAAGGATGTAGATCTAGACCTTGAGGTAAGTTTAGAACAATCCTTGACCTTGGATTTTGAATGAAACATCACAAAAATAGCTCAATAACATTTTTGATGATTGATATCATTGACATGATGATGGATCTTGGATTTTGCAACGATTGATAGAGAATTATTCCCTTGAATGCTCTCTTGAAGATCTTGTGAAGTCTTGGAATGCTTAACTCTTGAGTTTTTGACTTAGTATCATGAATCCTTATTCTTTCTTAGATGAAATAATTATTAATCTTTTTAATATATGAAATTCACTCAAATGACTTTTTATTAGATCCCAGGGGCTGACATAAAAGAAATTAAAATTTTAAAACCTTGATTTCCCGCTTAAATCCTTAAAAATAGGTCAAATGGGACTCATATGCAACTTGTGGTGTATGGGTTCCACCTAGATGGGAATCATATGCCCAAGGTGGCGTATGGGTCCCTTAGGGCCTATTTGAAGAGAGAGAATGTCAGGGACTAAAGAAATTAAGTTTATATGTTGATCTTGTCAAAATTTTGATTGAAATATGCCTTGGGATGCACAAAATAGGGTCTTAAGGGCCTACTAATGATGATATTAAGGTCATAAGTGGAATAGGGCCAAAAATCCAATGTGAAATTATAAATAAATACATTTTGCAACATTAAATTAAGGGAAAATTGGGTCTATTTAGCTTAGAAGGGCCCAAAATCCCATGTGAACATGTACAACACATTACAACACTATATTAGGTCTATTTCATTTACAAGCCTCCTAAATTTAATGTGAAGGTGTGAATAAATACACTTTACAACATTAAATTAGGGAAGAGTTAATTTTATTTAGCTTAAAAAGTAAAAAAGACCTAATGTGGATGTGTAAAACACATCACAACTCTAGATCAAGCTGACATTAAGTTCATTTTAACATTAAACATTCCTAGGTTAAGTGTGAAAATGAAAGCGATGACATTTTTTGACACTACATTTAGCCCCCACTTTAGTGAGAGGATGAACTTTCTTCAAACTCACACTAAAGTATACATTCAAGAGGGGTCCAATTGTACGAATGGAAATGGTTTAGGATAAAAAATATCAAGGAGGTGGTCAAGCCCCCAGGATACAAGATCCTACATCAAACTAACATAAGCACAAAGGGACACACACAAGGTGTATGATATGAAAAATCAAGATACACAAACATGCAATGTCAATAACTTAAAGAAAGAAAAACAAAAATAAAAAGAGGTGGATCAAGCTTCAATCGTTTGTCCAACATGATGTGGATTAGATATAAGTTGTTTGTACAAAAATACATGCTCACTCTGAGGCAATAAAACATTAGGTTTTACATTGGGTGAGTATCCAAAAGGGTGGCTTCAGTGAGAAATTCATGTCTCTGTGTTGGCTTCTCACCGCATAATGAGAAAGTCATGCCCACATTTAGGCTTCTCATCATACGTTAACCATACTGAAGTTATACCTCTTGATAAATTTGATAAGGTTCTACATAATAATGATCTTCAAGCTTCATGAGACAAACAAAACTTCATATGCTTGGATCTCATGAAAAAAGAAGATGGCACCATAGGCAAGCAAAGTATGTTATGCAAGGTGACCATATAACCAGTGTTGTAAACACAAAATAGTGTAAGGTACATTCAAATGGATTTTTCTTAGTTCATGCAAGGTCTCTTCTTAGGGAACATCATGCTTAATGTTTCCAAGAGATGAAAATTCAAATAAATATTATTCTCTTGGAGGAAATCAAACCCAGTGACACCCCCAAGAAAAGGACGCATCACAAGAATAAAGAAAATTGCACATTAAAACATGAGTGTCGATGTATGCCCCCACTTTAAAGTAGTTGCTAGCACCATTACTGTGAGAAATTTATTTAAAGTAGAAGATATTAGAGCTTATTTTTAAAGCTCTATGACAAGTCGTATGTTTCCAAATGAAGCTACATCATGAATAAGTATGCCATATGTGAGCCAACTTAAGGCATGTCGTCCACATCCCAAGCTTGCTCTTATATGTACATGAAAGGTGGTCAAATAGTTAAAAGAGACAACAAAAAGTGACATACAAGGAAAAGGCTTCCTAACCCCATTTCCCCCACTTAGTGTAGGATAAGAGTGAGTTGAGAAACATGCTAGAGTGAGAATCAATATCAATTAGTGGAAGAAGGCCCTTCAAAACAAGGAAGAGAACCTCAGTCCCTAAGATGTTGAATTTGATTACTTAGAGCCTTACATTCATTAGTAGCATGACCATGAACTCTATGATAGGAAAAAAATGAACTCTTGTAGTAAAATTTCTCGTGTGTTCTTGGAGGAAGGGATATCAAACGATCTTGGAGGAGTCTCGACAAGATACCCTCTTGATCAATAGTATAAGATGTTCCTTTATTTTGTGACAAAGATGTATATTACTTAGTATAGGATTTCATACTTACACAAGACTCTTAAGATTGCGAGATTTTTTTCTCTCCCTTATAGGAGGGTGTAAAACCTAATGAATTCAAATCATTAGTGTTTTGCATGGTGACATTGACATTAAGTGAAGATTTCTTTGTTTGTTTCATTTCTTACAAAGAACAAAAATAAAGACCACTATTGTCTATTAGTTTAGGATGCACTAATGTTAAATTTGGCTTAGAGGAATCTTTCGTAAGAGTTTGATATTGAGTGAAGGCTTGTTTGTTTCTTTTGAGGGACAATAACCAATACCACTAGTCTTTTCTTTTGTTTGAGGCTCTATAGGGACACAAGTACCTTGTTATCTAGCACCACATCCTTTTCCACTATATCCAAGTTGTTTCATAAGCTTGTAACCTCTTCCATAAAGATTTTTCATTTCTTTTGGATTTGGTGGTTGTTGATAGTTTATCTCATAAAAAAAAATCGTATAATTTTCTTCTTCTTCTAAAGCGTTTGAGGTAGATTCTTTTGAAGGGTCTTTCAAATTTTTTGTTGAAATTACTACTTTTTATTTTCCTTTTTCAGATTCTTTGTTTACGATCTTGTATTCTCCCATGAATGTTGATTTGAAACCCAACGATCCTAAATCATCTCGTGATATCATTGTGAAGGGTTTAAGACATCTATCTTTTTGTTTTTCTTGCATGGGTTCTACTTGTGTAGCTCGTGTCAATGTTTTCAAAGGATTTTCCTTGTTTCTCTCAATACTTGAACAACTGTTTGGGTTATGGTCAAATTCAAGTGTGTACATTGTTGTTGTAGACATAATTCATTACACAATGAAGAGTAGAAGGCACCCCATTCATTGTGTGAATCTATGCTCTACCTAAAAGGAGATTATGTGAATTATCATGAAGCATAGCATGGATTGGTGTTTATAATGTGGCCTTTCCAGCTATAATAGAAAAAGTGATCACACCAAGCGGTTGTTTTCATACATTGTAAAATCCCTTAATAGATAAATATTCAAGTTGAATTTTCTATTTATCCACTCCAAGCTTATCCAAAATGGTCACACTACACACATTAAAGGCGGAGCCATTTTCAAAGAGGGCTCTTTTTATTTCCAACCTATTATGGCTAATTATTATCATGAAAGCATCATTTTGTTTTTGCACTTCCAAAGGGGGGAGTTCACTTTGGTGGCAAAAAATATCAACATTCATTCCTTGAATCAAGGCTTCTATGTCATTCAGTTGCACATTAGAAGGGATAGGAACTATTTTTAAATAATTTTGAATAATACTATGATAATGAGGGGAGGCTTGAATAAGGTCCCACAATGATATCTTAGTAGGAGTATTCTTGAGTTGTTCAACAAGATCATACTCCTTTCCACTTTGTGCAAGCAAAGGAGGAGGACCTAGTAAGATAGGATTAGGAAATGGGAGGGATTTTGAAGGTTTTTGTCATGGTTGTGGATTGTTTCTAGTGTTATATGTATGAGCATTGGTATTGTGACTTGATTGGTGAAAAACATATTTCTTAAGCTGGTAAAGGATAGGTTCAATTTTGTTTTGATTTTGTGGTCATTGTGAGGGTGGGTAAAGAATTAGAGGATTCAAAGGATGTCGCATAGGGTATGTTGGAGTTCCATTAATCAAGGGGGATATAATGGACACTTGCACATTCATAACCTTAGTGGTCTTGGTTTGATGTATTTCTAATAAGAGACAATCTAGAATCAGCTTTTTACCATCACCTATGGAAGCCACATTAATATTGTTGTTATTTTCTTGCACCATGATATCCTCCCTAGGAGGAGAGTTGTTAGGAGAAATAAAAACCAAATGTTCTTGACATTCAAGGATTGGTTCTTCAAAAATGACTTCATCACAATTAGGGCAATGATCAAGGGTTGAATTATCTTGCTCAATAAGGGTTTCCTTAGGTAAAGAGGGATAACTAAGACTCTCATGACTTGTATTGATCAAAGTATCTTCTTTAAAACTAGGAGAGATACTAGGAGAAGGAAAAGTATTATTTTTCATGATCATTTATGATTTCATTCCTTTGTTCCCTATTTTCTTCCAAAATAGGATATGTAGGGGAAAGATCATAAAGAGGGTTGTTATAGACCTTAAATATTTTATTATCCAACACCAAAATTGTTGGATTTTTTGGTTATGTTACTGATATGTGGTTTTTATTGATGTCAACACTATTAGCATTGGTGATTCTAAAGGTTGTATATGTCGAGGATATTGATAAAATTGTAAAAAATATATTGTTGGCATCCAGTGAAGCTGAGAAGGTCAGAATGGTGGAAAGATTTGTAAGTTACTAATATGAAGGTTCCCTTCAAAGGGTTTGTTGCTGAAACATTTAGTATGTTTTTCAAAATTTTGAGAGGTTCGCATCAAGATTTGAGGAAGTTATGAATTTCTATGTGTCTACAGTTATTTAGCTTTTGTAGCAATTGTTCTTGGAAGAAGATGATGAAATTATGGCAATTTCAGTTGTTGTGTATGTTTTTGTGATGTTCAAAGATGTTTCTAGATCATGATCTATCATCTTGGTACATCCGCATTGGCTGGCATGTTTGTGATTGAATATTTTTCATTGTATGCTTGAAGTTTTCATGTTCTTGGCTGACATGATGGTAGTAGCATGCTGTGAATCCATAAGGATTAATATTTTATTGTTTGGAATGTTCTAACGTGTTTATTTGGGTCCTCACTATGTTGTGACCAACTTGTGTTGGTGTGCATTAAGATTTATTCATGTATTGAGGCCGGCAATTGTAATTCATTATTTATTTGTGGCCAACAGAGTAGTTGATTTAGATCCGTGTGGCGGATATATAAGAGCTATTGTTTTAGTATGCTCAAAGTAGTGCTCAGTGTGTGCAAGTGATTTAACTATGTGAATAAAGGTCAAATCATTCAAGAGTAGAGCAGAGTGTGAAAGAGATTGAGAAGAGTGTGGAAGAGTGTGTAGAATTTTTTGTGTGCTTAATCAGAATTGTAATCAGGCTTTTGTAGAAGCTAATTTCTCAGTTCAAACTCATCAGATGGATTTAATCTGATTATTGTATATAAGGTAGCAAGCCTTCCTCTAAGTAGTGTGCTCTAGGTAGTGTGTCTAAATGAAAGTGCATTCCTTATTCATTCTTCATTATACTTCTAACAGGGTATAATCTTGTGGAATAACATCCACCATGGTTTTTCTTCTAACAGGGTTTCCACGTATAAAATATTGGTGTTCATGTGTCTCTGATATGTTATTGATTTATTCTTGCACTGCTAATTATTAGATCTGAGATTTAAGGTTGATTAATATTGAATGTTTGATTTTGGTAACAACTGATTCACCCCCCCTCTCAGTTATCTATCCTTTTTTTTTCCAACAATTGGTATCAAAGCTAGTTCCTCTAAATAATCCTTACAACTTGAGGTGATCCGAGATGGCATCATACAAGAAGGATAGTCCCAGATTCGATGGTACAAATTACTCTTTATGGAAATTCAGAATGGAGTGTCATTTGAAGTGCATTGGAGAACCTTTTTGGAAGACGACATAGAGTGCATATACTATTCCTCAAAATGGTATGTCCTCTGAAGATGAGATCAATCAAGAAAAAGCTAATACCAGGGCTATTCAAGCATTTTTGAGTGCTTTGGTAGATTCAAAGATGA
The DNA here is from genome assembly GCA_007115665.2 of Sequoiadendron giganteum. Taxonomy (NCBI): domain Eukaryota; kingdom Viridiplantae; phylum Streptophyta; class Pinopsida; order Cupressales; family Cupressaceae; genus Sequoiadendron; species Sequoiadendron giganteum. The sequence continues at coordinate 950,777,531 of CM021100.1, read as the reverse complement.
CAAATGTGTTAGTATTGAAGACTGCATATCAGATCTGGAAAATTTTGGGAACGTTATATGAAGGAGATGTACTAGTGAAAATTTTTAAGCTACAAAGTTTAAAAGGAAAGTGAGAAGACATGAAGATGAGTGAGGATGAGTGAAGATGAGAACACACTCTATTTTTCTCAAAAGATAAATGAACTGGTGATGGGAATTAGATGTGTTAGTGGAACCTTGGATGAAGAAGAAATTGTGGCTAAAATACTCAGATATGTGCCCCCCTCCTATAAAACAAGAGCTCATGCTATCGATGAACTCAAGACAGTGAAAAATGTGACAGGAGACATGCTTATTGGAAAACTTGCTGCCTTTAAGTTAAGTGAATTTGGTGAATCTACTCCTAAGACCGAGTCTACATGCAAATCTAATGTATTTGGAAAAAGCCAACAAAGATACAATCCATGAGAGAGTTCCAAAAGGACATTCAAATATGAAGATGAGATGAAAAATATTGAAGATGAAGAAAAATAATTAGAAGAATTGGAAGGATTAATTGTGAAAAGAGAATCCAAAGGTCATGGTAAGTACAAAGGAAATTTACCTATCAAATGTTTTTCTTGTAGTAAAATAGGTCATTTTGCATCTAGATTTCCTCAGAGAGTTTCTAAGTACAAACCTAAGAAGACTAGATTTCAAAGGAAATTCTATTATGCTAAAGAAGATGTAACTGATAAAGAATCTGATAAAGAAACTAGAAATGAAGATGAATGGGTATTCATTTCTATCAAAGAAAATGGTCAGGTGTCCATTGAATCTACTAATAATGTGAATGTTGAGAAAGCTCTTGCAGCAAAAATTAATGAAAAATATGAGTGGGTAATTGACAGTGGATGCTCACATCATAAGACTTGTGAAAAAATAAGGTTTGTAAGCTTGGAAGACTATGATGATGGTGCTATAAAATTTGGAGACAACAATTTTGGTGTGATTCATGGAAAAGGCACTATTTATTTTGGTGGTAATCACAATACTGATGATGTTCTTTATGTAGTAGGCTTAAATAATAACTTTTTTAAGTGTTGAACAGATGGTAGACAAGTGTTACAATCTTCAATTAAAGGATGGTAAGTGAAGAATAAGGAGAAGAACTCTAGAAATATGATTTCTTCAGGTACAAAGACAAAAGGTAATATCTTTCTTTTGAGTGCTTCTAGTAAAATTTGTTTAATTGCTTAGATTGATGTAAGAAGGTTATGGCATAGGAGGTTTTGTCATGTGAAATTTGATAACATTTTCAAGATATGCTCTACTCAAGCAATCAGAGACCTTCCTAAGGCACTGAAGCCTACTAACAGTATGTGTAAGGAATGTCAGATGGGAAAGCAGACAAGAAATTATTTTCGGAGCAAACAATATAGCTCTAATGGAGTACTAGATTTGATACATATTGATCTATGTGGTCCATCCAAAATCAAAAGCCTACAAGGTGAAAGGTATTTTATTTTTCTCATTGATGATTATTCTAGAATGATATGGGTTGCTTTCTTAAGAGAAAAACATGAAGGATTAGAAAAGTTCAAAATTTTTAAAGGTATGGCAGAAAATGAGATAGGTCAAAAGATAAAATGCTTAAGGTCAGATAGAGGTGGTGAATTCACTTCCAAGGAATTCAATTCTTTCTATGAAGAGCATGAAATCCAAAGACAACTATCTACTCCCCAGATCCCTCAACAAAATGGAGTTGTTGAAACAAAAAACAAAACCATTCTAGACACTGCAAGAACCATGATGCTAAAAGAAAATGTTCCTCATTTCTATTGGAGAGAAGCTGTAAGTACTACTATGTACACCATTAATAGGGTGAATGTCAACAGTAGTTCTGGTAAGACACCTTTTGAGCTATGGTTTGGTTATAAACCTACTATCAAGTATTTCAAATTTTTTGGAAGAAAATGTTACATCAAAAGATATGATGCTAGAAGTGATGAAGGGATCTTTTTGGGTTACTCTACTAAAAACAAAGCTTATCGATGCTTTAATACAAGTTTGAAGAAAATGGTTGAATGTGCAAATGTCAAAGTTGAAGAAGATATTGTTAGACCATATAGATGTAGTGCATATGATTCAGATGATCAACATGATAATACTAACAATGGAAAAAATGTTAAGATACATAATCAACTTTAGATTGTTTTAGTGAACCACAAAAATCAAGAAGCAAAACCTAGGAGAAGTGCAAAAGAAAGAACACAAGAACAAGAAGTCGAAGAAAATCCTAAAACTCCCAAGTATGTAAGGTGAAATCACCCAAATAGTCAGATCATAGGAGATAAGAGAAAAGGTGTGCAAACTAGAAGAAGAATTTTGGAAGAGTACTATCTAATTTCCAAAGTTGAGCCTAGCAATATCAATAAAGCATTCAAAGATGAATATTGGATGGAAGCCATGAAATAAGAATTAATGAAGATCGAGAAAAATGATACATGTGATCTTGTTCCAAGACCTTAGAAAAAATTGTGATTGGAACCAAATGGGTGTTTCATAATAAGATGAATGAGCAAGGTCAAGTAGTCAGAAACAAAGCAAAAGACTATTTTGCAAAGGGTACTTGCAGATGGAAGGTATTGATTTTGAAGAAAATTGTTACCTTGTTGCTAGAATTGAAGCTCTAATATTATGTCTTGCTTATGCTACTTTCAAGAATTACAAACTCTATTAGATGGATGTAAAGTCAACATTTCTAAATGGTGAGCTAGAAGAAGTCTATGTTGAACAATTCGATGGATTTCAATTGACTAATGCAAAGGACATGGTATGCCGATTAAAGAAAGATCTATATGGACTTAAGAAAGCTCCTAGAGCTTGGTACACTATATTGGATAAATACTTATTGAAACTTAGATTCAATAAAGGTATTGCTAAAAAAAAAATTTATTTCAAGTTGGATCAAAATAAAGAATTGATCATTGAAGTCTTTGTTGACGATATTATTTTTGAAGGTGATGATGATTTGTGTATGAAGTTTGTTGATGAAATGAAAAGTGAGTTTGAAATTTCAATGATAGGAGAGCTGAAATTATTCTTAGAATTGCAAATCACTCAGTTAGATGGTGGAATTTGTTTATCTCAGTCTAAGTATGTGAAAGACCTAATGAATTTTTTTGGTATGGAATATTCAAACCCAGTTGGTACACCTATGGTAACCGGATGCAAACTTACACAAAATGATGATTCTCCCAAAGAAAATCAGATAAGATACAGGTCAATGATTGGTGGATTACTCTATTTGACTCAAACCAGGCCAAATATAATGAATGATGTATGCATGGTTGCTAGATATCAAGCTGATCCTAAAGAGTCTCATGTGATTGCTATGAAAAGAATTTTTTAGATACCTGAAAGGGATAGTTGCTCTTGGTCTTTTTTATCCTAGGGATGACGATCTTATCCTGAGCACTTTCACTGGTTCTCATTGGGCAGGAGATGTGGATGACAGGAAGAGTACTAGTGGTGGTGCATTCTTCTTAGGGAAGAAGTTAGTATCTTGGCTAAACAAAAAGTAGAATTTTGTTTCATTATCTACTGTTGAGGTAGAATACATTGTTGTTGCAAACTGTGGTACTCAAGTATTGTGGATGAAGAAAATGTTGAGAGATGTCAGAATTGAGTATGAAGAAACCATTGCCATATTCTGTGACAATTCAAGTTCCATAAAAATTTCCAACAATCTTGTGTTAAATTCAAAGAGAAAGCATATATCCTATCACCTCTTGAGAGATAAATTGAGTGATAAAGAAGTTAGATTGGAGTATATACCTACCAAGGAGAAAATTGTAGAAATATTTACTAAGCCTTTGCCTAAGAATAATTTTGAGTATCTCAGAGGCAAGTTAGGGGTGATTTCCCCTCCTGATAAGAACTAAGATGTAGGTATTTGCATTAGTCCATGAATTCATAGCTATATCCTATTCTAGATTGATGTTGTGGTGCCTGCTACTCAAAGGGAGTAGTCAGATGATTGAAATATGTGATCAAATAATGTGTACCTTTTCCATTGATGTTAAAGGGGGAGAGAGAAGCAATGTGAAAAACATAGGAAAAGAAGGAAATAGGAAAAGAGTGCACAATCTCAGGGGAGATTGTTGGAGAAGAGCTGTTTAGATTGATGGTATTATTTTTCACATCATGTGTTTCCATCAATGCCAAATGGGGATATTGTTGGATTTTGTGGTTATGTTGTTGATATGTGGTTGTCATTGATGTCAACACTATTAGCATTGGTGATTTTGAAGGCTGTATATGTCGAGGATATTGAGAAAATTGTAAAAAAAATATTGTTGGTAGCCAGTGAAGCTAAGAAGGTCAAAATGGTGGAAAGAGTTGTAAGTTGCTAATATGAAGGTGTGATTCAAAGAGTTTGTTGTTGAAACTTTCTAGTATGTTTTCTGAAAGTTTTAGAGGTTCACATCAATATTTGAGGAAGTTATGAAGTTCTATGTGTCTATAGTTATTCAGTTTCTGTAGCAGGTGTTCTTGGAAGAAGATGATGAAATTCCGGCAATTTCAATTGTTGTGTATGTTGTTGTGATTTTCAGAGATGCTTCTAGATTGTGATCTATCAACTTGGTACATCCACATTGGCTGACGTGTTAGTGATTGAATATTTTTCATTGTATGCTTGAATTTTTCATGTTCTTGGCCAACATGATGGTAGTAGTGTGTTACGGATCCATAAGGATTAATATTTTATTGTTTGGAATGTTCTAAAATGTTTATTTTGGTCCTCACTATGTTGTGACCAACTTCTTTTGGTGTGCATTAATATTTATTCTTGTATTGAGGTCGACAATTGTAATTCATGATTTATTTGTGGCTAACAGAGTAGATGATGTAAATCCGTGTGGTGGATAATAAGAGCAATTGTTTTAGTATGCTCAAAGTAGTTCTCGGTGTGTGCAAGTGATATACATGTGTTAATAAAGTTCAAATCATTCAAGAGTAGAGAAAAGTGTGAAAGAGATTGATAAGAGTGTGGAAGAGTGTGTAGAAGTTTTTGTGTGCCAAACCAGAACTATAATCAAGCTTTTGTAGAAGCTAATTTCTCAATTCAAGCTCATCAAATGGATTTAATATGATTATTGTATATAAGGCAGTGAGCCTTCCTATGAGAAGTGTGCTCTAGGTAGTGTTCCTAAATGCAAGTGCATTCCTTTTTCATTCTTCATTATACTTCTAACATGGTATAATCTTCTGGACTAACATCCACTGTGGTTTTTCCCCTAATAGGGTTTCCACATATAAAATCTTGGTGTTCATGTGTCTCTAATATGTTATTGATTTATGTTGCACTTTTAATTATCAAATCTGAGATTTAAGGTTGATTAATATTGAATAAGTTTGATTTTGGTAACAAATAATTCACCCCCCTTCACAGTTGTCTATCTTTGTTTTTCCAACAAACATATCCTCCTCACATTCAATTTCATCCTCTAAAACATTATCACAAGAGAGGGAAGCGTTGAGAGATGAATCTAGACTAGTTGAAGTGTTATGTAGGTAGGTTTTAGTGGTCTCTTGTGTTATTTTATCATCATGATTACGTATTGTTTTTTATTCTTGTTCATCAATGTCTTTTCCACTAAAAGAGGTAAGAGGAGAGAAACAACTAGGAATTTCAAAAATCTTATTGATTGGTTCTTCTAACACCAAAATGTCTTCTTCAAAAATAGGAGAGATATTAGGAGAAGAACAAATATGATTGTTAGGATTGTCCAAGGTTGTATTCTCTTTCACTAAAATACTATCATGGGGAGGGGATATGAACTTTTTCTTAGCATGCCTAGAAAGGTAAGTAACGAACATTGTTTGAACACAAATGAAAAGCACTTCTAACCATTTTATGTAATGCTTTATGAATGTAAACAATGTATATCCAAAGATGAAAAGTACTTTTAACCAACGTATGAAAAAAATTTAGAATGCAAACAATGTGTATACAAAAATGAAGAAATTTTATGAAACTTATGCAAATCTTTATGAATGTAAACATTATATATGAAAAAGAAAAATAATTTTATCCATATGATGCAAAGTTTCATAAATATGAACATTTTCAGATCTAATGATTTTTGTAATTGAAATGATTTCAAAAATGACTACCCTAAATTGATGTTTTTGACATAGATGCATAAACAAGAGTTGCCAAAACTTTCCAAACTTATAGTATATGTTACCAAAAACCTTAGGAAGCACAAAAATTAGATTTTTAGTGCTATAAAAGGAAGTTTAAAATCTGAAATGGGACTAAATCATCCAACGGGGTGTATGAGTCTAAGTTAGGGTTTTTTTCATAAATTTCAAGAATTTTTAAGTGAATTTTGTTCTTTTTTATGTTATATGATCTGTAACCTAAGTGAAAATGCAGATTTTATATAATTTTCAATGATTTTAAATGCAAAAAAAATGCATCCTAAATGCACTTTCACTAATGCGGGATTTTGAAACCCTCGAATGTTAATTAACTAAAGAAAACCCTAATGCAATGTTAATGCAAGCAAGATCTAGGATGATGATGCACTCCAAATCAGAATCAGGATGTCCTAAATGTAGCTTCACCAAAGTGATTAGTTGAAAAATGGACGCCTCTATGGTTTAGGACATAAAACATCACTTTTCTCCAACTAAAATTCAAGGATGCCCTAGAGATCTGAGATCTCAATCTAGTGATGAAATTAGGAAAGAGATCTACTAAGGGTTTGTGTTAGGGTCTGATTGTAAAATAAAGAGGGGTTCACCACCAATTTAAGACTTGGAAATACAAATACAATGCAAGATGTAATGTTTAACCTTAATATGATACAATGTCCCACTAAATGACCTAGAAAAGCATGTAAAATAAAATATTAATTTGTAGTATGGAATGTGTGCATCGAGAAACCTAAAGAAGATTGAATGAGGCTCTAAAATACTGGAAATTTTGAATTTAATGTTGTCTGGGACTCATACACCAAGTTGGGTGAATCAGTCCTAGTTCTAAGTTTCTATGTTGGAACAAGAATCTGGCAAATGGGTATTTGAATCTGTAAAAACCTAAAAAATTACCTAAATTGGGACTCATATTCCAATACTGGCATATGATTCTAGTTAGGGTTTTTGGGAGCTTCAAAATTTGAATATGGTCTTCAACATATTCTTTATCCTTCCTAATTGATTTTTGAATTTGAAACCTTGATTTTGGGGTTGTAGGTGACTTTTTAGTGAAGATTACAACCTTGCAAATGAGGGGACAATTCCAAAAAGAATCTCCAAGATTGTAACCTAATATTCAAAGGTACTTCATGCTCCAAAATACCTAGATCTTCAATCACACATGTAAAGAGGAGATTTTTTTTTTGATTGTTAGTGAATAGGGGTTTCCCTTGGTCAAACCCCTTGCTGGTAATTAAACCAAATGATGAGATAATGAAATGAAGGAATGAAACATGAATCATGGAAAATAATACCTTGAATGATGTCTTGTAAATCAAAAATCTAACATAAAATTACCATGAAGGATGTAGATTTAGACCTTGAGGTAAGTGTAGAAAAATGCTTGACCTTAGATCTTGAATGCAACATCACAACAATAGCTCAATAACATGCTTGATATCCTTGACATGATGATGGATCTTGGATTTAATTGATGGATAATTTTACCCTTGAATTATTTAAAATTGACTTTGAATGCTCTCTTGAAGATCTTGTGAAGTCTTGAAATGCTTAACTCTTGAGAGCTTTAGCTAGTATCATGAATTCTTATTCTTTCTTAGGTGAAATAATGATTTGAAATTTTGTTTATATAGGAAATGATCTCAAATGATCATTTTTATTAGATCCTAGGGGTTGACATAGAATAAATTTGAATTTAAAACCCTAATTTCCCACTTAAATCCTTAAAAATAGGCCAAATAGGACTCATACGCTGCCTATGGAATATGGGTCCTACCTGGATGGGAATCATACATTCAAGGTGGTGTATGGGTCGCATAGAACCTATTTGAAGAAAGATAATGTTGGGGAGTGAAGAAATTAAATTTATATGTTGATCTTGTCAAGATTTTGATTGAAATATGTCTTGGGATGCACAATATAGGGTCTTAGGGGCCTATTATTGATGATATTAAGGTCATAAATGAAAGAGGGCCCAAAATACAATGTGAAAGTGTAAATAAATACATTGCACAACATTAAATTAAGGAATAATTGGGTCTATTTAGCTTAGAAGGGCCTAAAATCCCATGTGAATGTGTATAACACATTAAAACACTAGATTACATCTATTTAGTTTACAAGCCTCCTAAATTTAATGTGAAGGTGTGAATAAATACAATTTACAACATTAAATTAGGGAAGAGTTAAGTTTATTTAGATTAAAAAGGACCCAAGACCTAATGTGGATGTGTAGAACACATCACAACACTGGATCAAGCTGACATTAAATTTATTTGAAGATTAAACATTCCCAGGTTAAGTGTGAAAATGCAAGCAATGATATTTTTCGACACTACATAAGGTTAGCATTAAATCTCCATAGTAAGTTAATATTCGAGGACATCCATATTAGTATTAGGAATAAATTATTTGTTACCATTCCTATGGGTATTAACATTATAATAATATTATCTTCAACACTCTATATTAGTCTACCACCCCCCATTAATACTCATTTAATATTCCCTATTTATTTATTAAAGATAGCATTACCAACCTCACACTTAACATAATCATTAGTTATATATATAATACCAAATAAATTATTACTCTCTAACAAGGATACAAATCTGAAAATAAAAGAATAAATTAAATCAGCAATTTGGAACCAATATTTCTTAGCACTATTCAATTAAGGCACTTAATGGATAACTAGAAACTATTTTAAAAAAAAAAAAAACTTAAGAATATATGTAAGGGATTTTACTCATTTTTCTGTCTTTTTCAATGAAGAGTTCCTTCAAATTTCTCCTATCTTCACCTAACTTGGTTGTACTCAATTTGTTGTTCTAGTTTTTAAGTAGGAGACAGTAATCTTTTAATCATAATTTTTATTAGGTTTGTTGGGTTTCTCTTATTTTCTGATATGTTATAAAAATATTGGATTAATATAATCCCTTTTAAATTTTATCATCTAAATCTCTGTCTTTCATTCTATGCGAGTAGGTTTGTAAGACTATTTTATAATAGATTTTTATTGTGAATAAGGATGTCAATGTTTTCTTAATAATTCATAATTGGTGATCTTGGTTAATGCAATTTTTGGATATCTTTTTACAAGATTAATAATGAAAAAACCCATTAAATTATATATTTCAACAGTATTTTTATGATTTCTTATGATTTCTTATGATTAAATATGTGAAAATAATTTTAAAGAGATCATTGTTTGGCATAGGGGCATCAATATTGTAACCTCAACAATTGATTATTTAAGTGGGTTAGGATGAGTCTTTAATACTTTTTTCTAAACTTCTTATTGATTATTTATATATCATAAATACCTTATAATATACATTAGATAATTTAATCAAATAAAGTTAAGCATAGTTGAAAATGTATGTACTAAACATTTACATAATAACTTCCTATACACAAAATATATCATAAAAACAACTTTTTCTAAGTTAATATTATCCTTTGAATTCTATAATTCTCCAAGATAAAATCAACTAACCTTTATCCCCCCTATTCCATTTTATCAAGTAGAGTATAACACCTTCAACTATAATTGAACTCCAAATGAAAAAATATTCATAGGTTATTAATAACTTTGGAAACTCTCACAAGACCAATATGTTTCTCTCTTGAAATCTATAGGTTGAAATTCCCATGACAATCTTTCGTTTTTAGCACATGCAGCTGAAATACAAATATCTACAAGGAAGAAAAAATAGCATTGGCCAATGGGCTCTCCACCCAACCATAGGATTGAGATTCAATCCATCATCGAGCTAGGGTCACATAGCACTTCCAAAAAATTACTTTCTACATAGGATCCACAACCAAAGTGTAACATATAACATCTGCATAACTAAAATTGACACATTACAACCACTAATCACAAGGATTCCTAGACAAGTTTACACTTTATCTACTTTGCACATCACAAAATCTTCCATTCGTATTTGTTTATTTTAACACAAAAAGGGGTATAAATGAATTAAACTAAATAAGGTGGAAGAATCAATCAATGAAAACCCCAACACACTACTTGTAGCCACAAAATATATTCACCATCATATTTTACATATATTTTTCAATAAGAAAGACCAATATGACAAGAAAATCATTTACAAATTGTAACACATATTTTGGAACTAGAAGAGTCTCTAACACTTCTAGGGTTTTTCACCTAGAAGGAGAGATGTAGGCCAAAATGCATATGTTACATTCAAATATTTGGGGTTGAATAGGGTTGTGTTGTGTGTGATGAAGTGTGGCTAAGTTATGCAATACAATGAAACTATACTAACTATGAAATGTGAACAAAAAAAATGTAAGCTATATGTAAAGTAAACTATATGACCTAAATGTATGTAAACTAGAAATAAATTAGAACAGACAAAGATAGTGCACCTAGGAACTAAAGGTTGATGAAGAGGAGCTCTAGAATCTCCTAGAATCTATTGAAAATGCTCACTAGGATACTTACACCAAAATGGGCAACCTAGTCCTCCTATCGAGAAGATTTTTCGAAATAGGTGTTTGGCAAAAGGATATCTAGATCTGCAAAATCCCTTGAAAAATAGGTTCAGTGGGACTAAGTTCCCATTTTTAGTGACATAGTCCACTTCTAAATTTTTGCAAATCAGAGAATGGAAGTGTAAGCCATCTGTTTGTACTCTAGTTCTTGACAGATATCTAGTTCAGATTCTATAGAAAATAGGTTGAAAGAGGTCTCCAATCTTCAACTAGGGCTTTATTGACTTGAATGACTTTGACGAGTTGGAAACACCTTTCTAGCACTTTTCTCCTTGACAAACCTGCATATAAAAAACTTGCAAAGCACACATGCAAAGAGGAGACAAGGGGTTAGGGTTAGATAATAGGAGTTTTCCTTAGTCAAACCCCTTTGTATTAATCAAACCCAAATGATGAAATGAAATAAGAAAGAAAAGATGATTGAATAACATGTAAATGTAAACACTCACCAAACCCTTGTTGGAGAAGTATGAAGATATGCAAGAACCAACTCAAACGGATGATCTTTGAAATGCTATGCACTTGAATTCTTGCTTGATAAGATTGAGTGCTTGTGAAGATGCAAGAGTGAAATAATGGGGGAGAGAGAGGAAGAAGAAGAAGAAGAAGAAGAAGAAGAAGAAGAAGAAGAAGAAGAAAAATGAGGATTAAAAACCTTATTTATACAAGACATGCCCTAATTTCTTGAAAATAACACATGATAGGCCAACCTTATTGTTTTGGAGGAAAATTCCCATTGGATTTTTATTTTTATTTTAAATTTTATACCAAAAGGGACTAGGTCATTGGCGCAACCACAGAAGGATGGTCCTCAAAGAGAACAATACAGATTATAAAAAAGAGTTACACAATAGAAGCAACACATAATATGGAGGCAAATACAAATTCAAACCTTCTTATTATTAGAAAATTCAATTACAATTGTCCACCCACATCCAGGCTTACAGATTTGTCTCATAGGCCTGATACAACATGCTCAAAATACAATATTCCTATATGCTCCTTGGTTCGAGCTGAAATATTACATGTCAAATCTCAATTCTATTTAATCACCATCCTAATGATTGGTTACAATGATTTATATCACATCCATGGGTCTAAAATCAGAATGGTTACTTAAGATGCAAGAGTGAAAATTGTGTGGGAGAGAGAGGAAGAAGAAGAAGAAGAATGAGGATAAAAACCCTTATTTATACAAGATATGCCCTAATTTACCAAAATAAAACATGATAGGCCGAACTTAGGGTTTTGGAGGAAAATTCTCATTGGATTTTAATTTTAATTTTAATTTTTATGCCAAAAGGGACTAGGTCGCTGGTGCAACCACAATAGGAGGGTCCTCAAAGAGAATAATATGGACCATGTAGAAAGAGTTAAAAAATAGAAGCAACATAGAATATGGAGGAAAATGCAGATTCAAACCTTCTTATTATCATAAAATCCAATTAAATCGGTCGGCAACATCCGGTGTTATAGATTTGGCTCACAGGCCTAATACAACATCCTCAAAATACAATATTCCTATATACTCCTTAATGGGAGCTGAAATATTACATGTCAAGTCTCAATTATACTCAATCATGATCTTAATAATTGGTTACGATGATCTATATCACATCTAGGGGTCTAGAATCATTTGTGTCATCCAAAGATCATTACAATCGCTGATGAAGAAAAAGTAACATGTGCATGAAATAGGTCAGCCTTCATTTTGAATTTCTCCTCGGAAGGTACAGAGGATGAGGTGTGGACCCATAATTAAGGTCAGGGAAACTCCATGGAATAATTCAAATCACACCTCAACGATTCACAAGTTACGAGAAATATCCACAAGAGATCAAACTAGTCATTAGGCTTGAAACTATTCTGACATTGGTTTAAGAAACTGTCACTTAATCTAAGTGTGATAACTTGCCAGAAAAAGATCCAATCATTCTGAAATCTTGGAATAATGAAAATGAAAATTTCTATGATGAAATATAGATCCACAGAGTATAGTGAGAAAATATGATGATACGTTGAATCTACCAACTTGAATTGAACAAAACTTATCAAGAACAAAAATAAAATGAAAATAGTTTTTGGTTGATGTAGGATTGCAAAGAACCAATTTTGCTCCTGCATCAGACATCCACGGTTAATTGAAAAGTGTTTCCCTCACTTTGTTGGGGCTAAAGGAAAACCAATACGGTCTACCTCAGCCTAAGAGATCCAAGGAGAATATTCTACTATTTTGTCTTTCCACTTCACAATATATTCTTGGTACTATCTTCCATGCGTTTTCCTCCCATTTTTGATATCCAAAATCTCTTCTATCTCATTTGATTATTTTTTAGGAAACCGTTTCTCAAATTTTTCTTTACTATCTTCACTAAATTCTGCTTCATGGTACTGATGTACATCTGTAATGTTGAATATAGATGATATACCCATTCCGTCTAGTAGCTCTACTTCATATGTGTTTCCTGAATCAAATTTCTTCAAAATCTTATAGGGTCCAAAATTTCTCATTTTGAGCTTATTGTATGTGCTAGCTAGAAATATTTCCTTCCTTAAATACACCTTCACTTCATCTCTGACTTTGAACTCCTTGTGTCTCCTATTTTCATCTGCTCACTCCTTATACTTTTGGTTCATATCTTCCAATTTTTTTTTACTTAAGTATGCACCTTCTTCATATGTTCTACAAATTCCTCTGCTTTTGCACTCCTTTTATCTTCCTTGTTGATGTCTTGCAAATTGTGATATACCTCTGGGATAAACTCAAGTATCAATATTAAAAGGTATCTTTCCAGTACTCCAATTCACTAAGTTATTGTAAGCAAACATCTCAGAGAATTCCCCCAAACTCACGTTTACTACCTCTTTCTATCCATCACTCTATGGGTGAAAAGTAGAACTATACTTTAAATATTTCTTTAACTTCTTCCAAAATGTGCTGCAAAAGTAACCAAAAAAATTTGTATCTCTATCTGAAACAATACTCCTAGGTAATCCATGCAATCTGACCACTTCTTTGAAAAACAAGTCTATTACATGTACTACATTTGTTGTCTTCTTACAAGGTATGGAATGTGCCATTTTAGAAAACCTACCCACCACCAAAAATATAGAAACATTAACTCTTTGTCTCTTCAACAAACCAAGTATGAAATCCATGCTGATATCCTCCCAAGGTCTCTCCAAAACCATAAAAGGCTTATACAATCGAACATTCGAACTACTCCCTTTTGCATCTTGAAAAACTCTCCAACTCTGCACAAATTTCCTAACATCCTTATAAATTCATGGCCAAAATTAATTCTCACTTACCAATGCTAGTTTCTTATCAATTCCAAAGTATCCTGCTAATCCTCCATTATGTTTTTCTTTCACCAAGCTATCCCTCATTGAATTTTGTAGTATACACAATTGATTCCCTCTAAAAAATATATCCTCTTAAATGAAATAATCCAACCACTAAATTCCATCCTCCAAGAATGGTTCTTTACAAGCTCTCCAAGGTTCTAGAAAATCCAAGTCTTCCTCATACAAGTTCTTCAATTCATCAAATCCTAATACCTCCACTCTCATTTCTTCCAATAAATTCCTTCTCCTACTAAAATCATTAGTGACTCTATTCAATTTTCCACTCCTATTTTTCAAAAAAGAGTATAACTCTACAATAATTCCACCCATCTCATGTGTCTCTGATTCAACTTACCTTGACTATTCAAATAATGTAACACCTGATAATCTATATACAACAGAAACTCCTTAGGAAGAAATTAATGTCTCCACTTCTTCAAGGCTTGAACTATGGCATAAAAATTCTAGTCATACACTGAATACCTTCTCCTAGCATCATTCAACTTCTCACTAAAATAAGCTACTAGTCTTCCTTCTTGATTTAATACTAATCCAATTGCATTTCCACTTGCATCATAGTCTGCCTGAAATACCTTATTAAAGTATGGTATAGCCAACATAGGCTGCTCAGTCACCTTCTATTTCAAAAAATCAAAACTGATCTACTCCAGATGTCCACTTAAAATATTTCTTATCCCCTCTCATTGTTTCTGTCATAATACTACAAATAGAACTGAAATTTCTAATGATATTTCTGTAGAAACTATCCAATCCATGAAATGATCTTACCTCTCTAATGATTTCAGGTGTAGGCCATTCAACAATTGTTCTTACCTTCTCAGGATCCATCTCCAATCCATCCCTAGATATCACAAATCCTGGATATACCAATTTTTCCTTCATGAAACTACACTTCTTAATGTTTATCAACAACTACTCTTCTCTCAACCTCGGCGATAAATTTTATTCTCTATTCTTACTAAAAATCAAGATGTCATCCAAATAGACAATCACAAACCTACCCAAGAATTTCTTCAATACCTCATTCATCAACCTCATGAAAGTACTTGGTGCATTTGTTAGTCCAAAAGACATCACCAACCACTCATCCCCTTCTCTAATTTTGATATGATGATATCCACTTTTCAAATCTATATTTGTAAAGTGCTCCACTTAAACAATCCATAATGTCATCCATTCGAGGTAAAGGAAATATATACTTCACTATGATTTTGTTTATGGCTCTAGAGTTTGTACACATCCTCCAGTCTCCATTCTTCTTAGGTTCTAGCACAATGAGTACTACACAAGAACTTAAGATTTCTCTGATCAAACCATTCCTCAACAAATATTTCGCTTGTATATTCAACTCTTCATTCTCTGTAGGTGTCATCCGGTGTGCTTCTTTATTAAGAAAACTAGCTCCAAGAATCATATCCATGCAATGACTAATACTCCTCATAGGTGGAAATCCATCAGGTACATTTTCCTAAATGATATCTTCATATTATACCAGCATCTCCTTTTTCTCCTCAAGTTTTTCTTTTGCATGATTCAAGTCTTCAACCTTATTAGGAGCCAAAGCATAGAACATGTTTTCATGTCTTAGTCCATCCAAAAATCTCCTTCCATCAACCAAACAAATTCTATCATTCGTGCAAATATCAACTTTAGGAACATCCTCCAATGGCAACAAAGTCTACTTCATCCCATTAGAAACAATGGTATAGGTGTTCTTCTTTTCATCATGAATAGCCTATCTATCATACTCCCAAGGCCTTCCCAAAAAAACATGGCATACATCCATAGGCATGATATCACACAAAACTTCATCATAATAATTTCCTATCTTCAATTTCGGCAACATTTGTTCACTTACGAGTATCTTATGCTCATCTTGAATCCATGCTATCGGATAGGGCTTCGGGTGTTTCAATATTTTGAGCTTTAATTTGGTCACCATTTCTTCAAAAAAAGGTTCTTCGAGCTTCCATTGTCAATAATCACTCTGCAACATTTAGCGGGTACCTTGCATTTGGTTTGAAACAAATTATTTCTTTGCAATGGTTCCTACTCCATCTCACTTTGACACAATACTATTCTATTCACTAAATCTTCTCCCTCTTCCAGTTTCTTAGATGATTCAACATTATCCTCCTCAACAAAGGCTATTCTTCTATTGTTATTTGTCTTTTTGCTTGTCTCTCCCTGATTACATTCAAATGCTCTATGTCTTTCTCCACCACACTTAAAACAAGTTCCCCTATATACTCTTTTCTCCTGCACTTTATCACCTTTCCTATAACCCTCATTCTGGTAAGAGTTTCCATCATCTCTACCATATAAATTATCATTCTTACTGACTTCCTTATCTTTACTCTAATCTTTAAAAAATCCTCTTCCTCATTTAGTAAAATTTCTTCCTCTTTGTCTTTGCTCAATGTCTTTTATCCAGCTTATCTTATGCTTTTAGGGCACATTGATATGCCTCTTCCACACTTACCATCTTGCTTAAATTGATCTCATCTTGTATAGATGACCTCAATCCATTCATATATCTGGCTACTTGGTTGGTCACATCTTCTAAATTCCTGGATCTGATATTCAACTTGTAGAACTCCTCAATATACTCTATCACACTTGACTCCTTCTGCTTCAAATTCTACAACTTTTGAAACAAACTGATCTGATAGTCTACAGGAATAAACTTCATCTTTAACTTATTCACCATTTGATCCCATGATTTTATCTTCTCCTTTCCTCTTCTTTTCCTATGTGTCTACAAATATTCCCACCAGAGGGATGCATTTCCTCTCAACTTTGTACAAGCAAATTTCACCTTCTTGTCTTCGGTGGTACATTCAAAATAAAAAAACTTCTTCATCTATGTTATCAAATCAAGCAATTCACCTGAATCCAACTTACCATTATAATCCAATGGATTGAAATTTGGTTTAGTATTTAATTTGGTTAGGGCTTTTATGAACCTCTCTTCTCCTTGATTAAGGCTAGGTTGATTTCCTCTTTCCTCTTCTCCATGTTCTTCTAACTCTTCATCACTCACATCATCGACTGGTCAACCTCTCCTATAGGCCATTTTGACTGCATCTAATTTGGAAACAATTCCTCTCAACATCTCCATCACAACTGGGTTTGCATTTCCATGTGCTCCATTTCCTCTACCATTTCTTCTTCCCACTATCTTTACACAAGTACTCTACAACTACAAGTCGGATCCTCAGTCCGTGACCCCTCAAAAAATCTTCAACGAGACTCTACAAACTTGAACTATCTCTCACGAGATGAATCTTGCTCTAATACCAATCTGGCATAGTCATGGTAGGAGGGTCCTCAAAGAAGAGAACAATCTATACCATGCATAAAGAGTTACACAATAAAAGCAACACATAATATGGAGGTAAATGCATATTCAAACCTTCTTGTTATCGAAAAATTCAATTACAATCAGTCGACCACATCCAAGCTTATTGATTCGGCTCACATGTTTGATACAACATGCTCAAAATACAATATTCCTATATGCTCCTTAATGCGAGCTGAAATATTACATGAAAAATCTCAATTTTACTTAATCGTCATCCTAATGATTGGTTACAATGATGTATATCACATCTAGGGGTCTAGAATAATCAAAGTCAGCCAAATATCATTACAATCTTTGATGAAGAAAATGTAATGTGTGCATGAAATAGGTCGGCCTTCGATTTTAATTTCTCATCAACAAGTACATATGATGAAGTTTGGACCCATAATTAAGGCCAGGGACACTCCATGGAATAATTTGAATCATACCTCAAAGATCCGAAAGTTACAAGAAAGATCCACAAGAGATCAAACTAGTCATTAGGCGTGAAACTATTCTGGTGTCAGTTCAAGAAACTGTCACTTAATTCAGGAGCGATAAATTTCCAAAAAATGATCCAATCATTTTGAAATATTGGCACAATGAAAATGAACATTTCCACGATGAGAATATAGATCTATAGAGTCCAGTTAGAAAATATTATGATACCTTGAATTTGCCAAATTGAACTGAACAATACTAATCAAGAACAAAAATGCAATGAAAATATTTTTTGGTTGATGCAGGATTGCAAAGAACCAAGGATTATCCTACATCACTCACCCAAGGTGGCAACCTAGTCCACTTGGAAAAATTCAAGTGGTGGTTAATGATTATTATCGGGCTTGCCTCCCGAAACACAGTTAAGTCAGAACTAAATGTACATTAAGGGAAAATTTTATTATGAAAAAGGGTTGAATTAGTGATGACAAGCCTAGAAAAGTGTGAGGGTCAATTACAACACCTTACAACACTTTAGACTAAGGCTTGGAAAAGGGTTATGTACGTGAATTATTGTATAAAAGTCCTAGAAAAGTGAGGAAATGTGTTAAAACACTTCATGACACCCTTGTAAGACTTTTTTAGGTTATTGTTGATTCACAATCATTCAAGGCCTAACGTGAGTGTTTTGGCCACATTACAATATTAGATCCAAGAAAAATAAGGCCAAAATCCAAGGGAAAAGACGAAAATGAGTGAAAAGTGTCAAGCCTACACTTTTTGGCAACACATTTAGCCCCCAGTTTAGTGAGAGGATGAACTTTCTTCAAACTCACACTAAAGTATCTAAGTCATGCATATCGAGAGGGATCAATGTATTCATGTGAGTAAGATGAGATGAATACAATAAAGAGGGATGATCAAGCCTCCAGGATCAAGATCCCATGGAAAACCAAACATAGGCACAAAAGATCACACAAGAAATTGATGTGAAGGAGTAAAGAGAGAGGGAAAGTCAGATAAAGCTTCAACCATTTGTCCAGGTAGTTGTGGATCATATCTAGGTTGTTTGTTCGAAAGGAAGATGTACTCACTCTGGGGTGATGAGACTTTTGGTTTTCCATCGGGTGAGAAGGCCCAAAAGGGTGAGAAACATACACTTAGTTGGTATGCACTCACACACACACACACATGGCTATGGGGAAAGTTGTGTCGCTAGTTGGGTTCCTCGCTCAACCATACCAAATTTATACCTCCTGATAACTTTGATAAGGCACCACAAAATACAAGGTTTGAGGTTCATGAGGAAATCAAAGCCGCATATGCTTGGAGTTCATGAACAAGTGCAAGATGGCACTACAGACATGTAAGTTGTGTTATGAAAGGTGGCCATGTATGCAAAATGAAAAAATGCAACATGTAAAAGAGTGTTCCAAGGAGTCTTATTTGGTTCATGCGAGGTCTTTAACTTAGGGAACATTGTGTCTAATGTCTGTAAGAGAGTACCAATCAAAGAATAGAAAATTCACAACTTAGGGGATGCAGTGTGTCACATCAGGCCACTAAGAGGAATGTAATATGCTAGGATAGGTCATTTTCATGAAGGACATTACACCCAATGTCATCCACAAAGCGAACAACACATCGTATGAAGTAAGAAGGTTGCACTAGGAACCAAGGAAAATGCAAAAGGGAATAATTCCAATGTATGCCCCCACTTTAAAGGAGTTACAAAAAACCATATTGTGAGAAATTTATTTAAAGTAGAAGAAGGTATCAGATGATAAGTATGTCACATGCGAGCCAGCTTTAGGCATGTTTTCCACATCCCAAGATTTCTCTTATATGTTCATGAAAATTTATTGATGAGTCAAAAGAGGAAACAAAAAGTGGCATATGAGAACAAGAATAATGAAACCCTTTCCCCCACTTAGTGTAGGGAAAAGATGAGCCAAATAGGATGAAAATACATATCAATGAGAGGAATTATGTGCCCCCATAGGAGGGAGAGCACCAAGCTCTGTGAGATGTTTGAATTTTATTGTTTGAAGATAGTGGAGAGAAGGGAGGTAACCCTAAATATTTCTTGAAAGAGTATGATATGTCAGTTTGCATCATGTGTTGATTGCATCCATGTGTAGGATGGGGATGGTAGCTGATACCATAGCAATATTCCAAGTTAAATGAAGGGGTTGTATATTTTTGACAAGGATTGTTGTTTGTACAAGAATACAAATCATTTTTAGTGTTGTGTTGTTCCTTCATGAGGGATGGGAGTTATATAGCCCCCATCACCACCATGGGGTAATGTTGTTGATGTAGAACCAAGTTGAGCGTACAAAACATAGGGTTGTTTGGGTTTAGGTTGTGGGATTTCACACTCTCCTATAAAGCAAGGTGTAAGACCCCAATAATTACTAGAACTTGTATCTAAAAATGATTTTTTTGTATATGACTCTTTGGACCAAGAGGGTGAGATTTTGGAAATTTTATTGAAAGGAGGTGTAGAATCTAATGACCCCCAATTATCACTAAAGAGTTTTGTTGTAGCTGAAGGGTTGGCATAAACTTGGATAAGTTTTGATCTTGGAATGAATGGATGAGGGAAGTTGGAAATGTTGTGATTAGTTGATTCATAGCTTCATTCATCTGCATCAACCGTGTATATCTTGTTATTATACTCAAATTTCATTGTATGGTGAAGGGTAGATGGGACTCCTTGCATAGCATGAATCCATGGTCTCCCTAGGAGAATATTGTATGGAAGGGTCCTTTCATGATATGGATAGAGGTAGACAACACTACAGGTCCGACCTCAATAGGTAATGTCATCATCCCTAGTGGTTTCCTATTAGCATTGTCAAATCCACAAATATGAACATCATTGAGTTGAATGAGATTTTTTTCCATGCCAAGTTTGTTGAGGAGGTCCATGCTACAAACATTAATTTTTGTTCCATTTTCTATGAGATTTTTCCTAACTATAGTTTCATTAATGATCACCTTTATCAGCAAGGGATCATTCTTGTTTTGAGTCTGAAGTGAGGGAAATTCATGTTTAGGGAATGTGATTTCATATTGGGTTACTTGCATGTGACAAGAGGGGGATGTGATATTGTTCAATTTTATGTAAGATGGGATCTCATCCATCTGTTTTTGAAACATTTCTTGAAATATAAATTTGAATGTAGGTGATATTTGAATGAGTTACCATACAAATAGATTAGCAGGAGTCTTTTTAAGATCCTCAATAGTAGGGACTCTAAGTTGAGAAAAGGGTAATGGTGTAGGAGTAATGTATGATCCCCTATAGGTTTGAGTCACCAAGTTACAACTTAGCAGCTGCAAAACATTGTGATGATTAGATTGCATCATGGATTTTAAGATATTTCTTAGTTTTTTGTGTGATTCACTAGTGGGAAGTGACTTAGGAGGCTCACTATTTAAAGGAGATCGCACTTGTGTCATCATAAACTCAAGAATCTTGTCTTTATTTTCATGACTTGTTAGTGAAGGAGATGCTGATGGAATTTTATTATCTTCACCTAGGGAAGGTTGAGTTTTTGAAGGATAGGTGTCAAGGTTCACACATTCTTGCACCATGATATTCTCCCTAGGAGGAGAGTTCATAGGAGAATTACCAACCAAATTGTCTTGACATTCAAAGGTGGGTTCTTCTAAAAGGACTTCATCAAAAATAGGGTAATGATCAATGGTTGAATTTTCTTGTTTAATAAGGGATTCCCTAGGATAAGGGGGACAACTAAGATACTCATGTTTTTCATCGATTGTATGTTCTAATGGAAAAGTATCTTCTTCACAACTAGGAGAGATACTAGGAGGAGGACAAATTTTATTGTCATGATCCCCTATGGTTGTTTTGTCTTGTTTGTGGAGAGAGGTAAGAGGAGATAAACAACTAGAATTCTCATAACTCTCAATGATTGGTTCTTCGAACACCAAAATATCTTCTTTTCCTGTAGGGGATATATTAGGAGAACAACTAACATGATTGTTAGGAATGTCTAAGGTTGTATTCTCTATCACTAAAACACTCTCATAGGGAGAAGGTAGAGAAGTTTTCTTAGCATATCTAGATATGTACAATACTAGCATGGTTTGAAATTTTTTTATAAAACTACAAATAACAATTTAAATAAAAGTTACAACAATATAAACAATTCATATGTAAAGATACAAAAAAAAATTATCCAATGTATGCTATGTTTTAAGAATGTCAACAATGTATATGAAAGAATGAAAAGTAATTTTAGAAAAATTAAGCAATGATTTATGAATACAAACATTCTATTTAATAATAAAAAGTGAAAAGTACTTTTATCAATGTGATGCACAATTTCAAAAATGTAAACATTTTCAGATGTAATGATGAAGGTATATCAAGAATGACTACCCTAAATTGATGATTATGAGTGAGAAGCAGAAAACCTATGTTCCCAGAACTTTCCAGACTTATAATATATGACACTAGGATGCCTATGAAGCACACAAATGGGGTTTGTGATGTTGTAACAAGCAATGAAAAATCTAGACAGGGACTAGGTCACCCAGAATGGCGAATTAGTCCTAGTTAGGGTTTTTTCAAAAATTCCAAAAAATTGCAACTGAGTTTGATACTTTTGATGTTGGATGACCAGGAGAGGAAAGGGAAATGCAGATGTTGGATGATTGGTAAATATTTGAGATGAAAAGAGGCAAAGTATATGCACTTTCATCGATGCCAAAATGTGAAACCCTAGAAGGTAAATTAGATAATGCAAGATGCAATGCCAACTGAATCTAGGGTGAGAAGGGACTAAATCAAAAAATAAGGGTGTTTGGAAGTTGGGTTCACCAAAATGTAACATAGATTTTTGCATCACAAGAGTCTCCAACACTTCTAGGTTTTTTCACCTACAAGGAGAGATGAAGGCCAAAATGAGTATGTTACATTCAAAAATTTGGGGTTGAATAGCATTGTTTTGTGTGATGAAGTGTGGCTAAGTGATGAAATGTCATGAAACTATACTAACTATGAAATGTGAACAAAAGAAAATGTAGGCTATATACAAAGTGAACTATATGACCTAAATGTATGTAAACTAGAAATAAACTAGAAGAGACACAAATAGTACACTTGGGAACTAAATTCTGATGAAGAGGAGCTCTAAAATCTATCAAAATATGCTAAAAAAAATCTCACTAGGACACTTACACCAGAATGGGTGACCTAGTCCTCCTACTGAGAAACTTTGTTAGAATGGATTTCTGGAAAAAGGGTATCTAGATCTACAAAAACCCCTATAAAATAGGTTAAGTGGGACTAGGTCGCCATTTTTGGCGACCGTCCACTTTTGAATTTTTGGAAAATAGAGAATGGAAGTGGAAGCCCTTAGTCTGCACTCTGGTTCTTGACAGGTATCTGGTTCAAATTTTACACAAAACGGGCTTAAAGAGGTCTCCAACCTTCAACTAGTGCTTTGTTGACCTGATTTACTTTGATGAGTTGGAAACTTTCTAGCACCTTTCTCCTTGAAAAACCTACATATTAAAAACTTGCAACGAACACATGCAAAGAGGAGACAAGGGGTTAGGGATAGAGAATAGGGGTTTTCCTTAGTCAAACCCCTTTGTAATAATCAAACCCAAATGATGAAATGAAATAAGGAAGGAAAGATGATTGAATAACATGTAAATGTAAACACTCACCAAACCGTTGTTGGAGAAGTCTGAAGATATGCAAGAACCAACTCCAATGGATGATTTCTAGAATGTTATGCGCTTGAATGCTTTCTTGAGAAGATTGAGTGCTTGTGAAGATGCAAGAGTGAAAATTTTCGGGGAGAGAGAGGAATAAGAAGAAGAAGAAAAATGAGGATAAAAAACCCTTATTTATACAAGTTATGCCCTAATTTCCCAAATCTAATGCATGATAGGCTGACCTTACGGTTTTGGAGGCAAATTCTTGTTGGATTTTTATTTTGAATTTTATGCCAAAAGGGACCAGGTCTCCCAAGGTGGCGACCTAGTCCACTTGGAAAAAAACAAGTGGTGGTTAGGAATTAAGTGGTGATTAATGATTATTATCGAGCTTGCCTCTCGAAACACACTTAAGTCAGACCTAAAAGTACATTAAGGGATAATTTTATCATGAAAAAGGTTGAATTAGTGATGAAAAGCCTAGAAAAGTGTGAGGGTCAATTACAACAACTTACAACACTTTAAGAAAAGTGAGGAAATGTGTTACAACACTTCACAACACACTTGTAAGACTTTGTTAGGTTATTGTTGATTTTAAAGAGTTCAAATCCTAATGTGAATGTGTTAGCCTTATTAGAACATTAGATCCAAGCAAAACAAGGCCAAAATCCAAGGGAAAAGGCCAAAATAAGTGAAAAGTGTCAAGGCTACACTTTTTGGTGACACACAAATCAACAAAAATGTTATCTATCAAACTTGTGGAAAACTCTCTCCAAGCATTCTCTTCCATTACTCCTTAATCTTCACAAAAATGGAAAGAACTCAAAATGAAGAATGAAAACCAAACATGAACCCAAGAACAATCCATACAACAAAAGAGAGAAAAACCCCCTCCCACCCACAAATAGAAAGAATAAATGGAAGGGGAAAAGACAACCACCTTTTCAACTTCTCAACCACCATTTCAACTCCAATTTTGGTCACTTTTTATAAGTGGGTAATTAGAGTGGGTTTTAGACTTTATAAAAGGGATTTTATAGAATAAAAATACCCCTAACCTACAACCCTATCACCTAGGGAACTTTTTAAACAAATACGACCACATAAAGACTTCATAAAACATAGAATAAGTGACCATATGAATAAAGTGACTCAATGGACTAATAAAACAACTCTCACATACACATAACCCACACCACACAAAACAAGGTTAAATCGCATGCCCATGACAAGAATAATATTTCACAAGGATACAATAAAGGAAGTAGCTATGTGACCCCCTTTATCAACACTGACCATTTTTTTAACTTGTTTACTCAACCAAGAAAGTGTGTCAATATTACTCATGGTTAGTAATAATTAAAATAAATGACTTATGAATTAAAAATTCCAATGATAATAATCAACTAGAAAATCACATCCACTAATCTACATAGTAATATTCCTTACTTGTATGATACCTGCTATAGAGTCAAGGGACAATTGAGTGAATACTAGCTATGTGACCCCCTTTATCAACACTGACCATTTTTTTAACTTGTTTACTCAACCAAGAAAGTGTGTCAATATTACTCATGGTTAGTAATAATTAAAATAAATGACTTATAAATTAAAAATTCCAATGATAATAATCAACTAGAAAATCACATCCACTAATCTGCATAGTAATATTCCTTACTTGTATGATACCTGCTATAGCTGTTATCAAAATACAACCACTGATGTCAATAGAATATTTAACTTATAATTCATACCACTATGAGTAACATGGAATATAAATAATTGTCTGCATAATCACACCCACTCACATCTATGATATGTAATCACCTATCATAATGTAATCCACTTAATATACATAATAATATTACCAACAACTGAAAATATTGATCATTGCATATTTATGTATACAAAGAATGGAACTCATTTGACTATCACAAGAATTCACAATAACCATTAGATAGGATTAATCAATAATATGAACATCTTCATGGTATATCAACAACCACCACTCATGTTTACTATCCAAAATAAAATAACATAGAATATAGCTTATAAACCATCAATAACTAATAGGATCAACAAGAACACAAGGGATAGGGTCTTACATTCTCCCCCCCAGGATTGGTCTTCCTTCTAGAAGTCCCTAATAGTGAAGGTAAACACAAGCAACAAGCACTTAATAAATATCTTATGTAAAATTTCAATAGGGAATTTTATCTTCCAAACTATTCTAAAATACTAGGAAACTCTACAATCTAACTATCTACTCAAATATGATCCTTCCATGATACATAACAAGATTATAGATATCAATTTAAAATTACTTAATCCATCACTTATATGGTTATTAAGCACTAGAATATACATATATATGTTCACTTCAATCATTATTACTTTGAAAAATCATTCAATCATTTCACAACATAGTGAACTTAAATCTTAAGTAGTCTTTAATTTCCTTTTATCATGAAAATGCCAAAAATTAATGCATAAGAATCATAGATATTGGTTTAAAACACTCACATCAACACAACACTAACATATAATAGGGTTCAGAGAATGGGATTTATGAGGAGGAATGGTGCCAAAAGCCATATCACTAATCTGAAGCAACTTCCATCACTATGTAATCATGATAATATTAGGAAAGATGGTCTTGAGGCCCTCTCTAACACCCCTCCATACATTTCCTAGTCCCTTCCCCTTGTTTTTGTAAGGGGTTAGCCTCCAAGAAGGAAGGTACACATAGATTCACACACTAGAGGAGAATGGATTATGATTGTCTCACACTAGTCCCATTTACACCCCATCCTCAAAAGATATTTTTCCCAACGCATCTGCAACCCCATACGACCTACCAAAGATCCCTCTTGGATATAGTAGTTTACAAAGTTCACATCATGAAACATATGCCAGTAGCTCAAAGAAGCATAAAACTTAAGAAGATAAAAACAATATTTCAAAATTTACAACAAAATCTTAAGAAGTAAAGAAAAAATAAAATAAAAAATCAAGTACAAATGAAACATATTGATCCAAATAAAAAACTATTTAAATCAAATTAATCCCTTGAGGCAAAAGGGACCACACAAATTAAATATCCAAAAATATAATACTGCTGGTAAAAAAAACAAAAGAATCCTAAATATAATACACATTTCACAAAATTGACACATTACATGCACTATGTGACTTCTCCAAGCCACTCAAGGGGTGGAGGGGAATGGTGGTTCTCAAGCCACATAGTCGACAAAACATAGTGGTCTCAAACCACTTATAACAATATGGTGGCCTTCAACCACAAAATAATCATATAGTAACAAAGCATAGTTCCATACAACCTAGGACATGCCAACCAAATAGCCATAAACATATATATATATATATATATATTTGAAGTAGCTTGTAAAAGAAGTTATCTATAAATTGAAGCTTACCCAAGAGAATATCATTCACCAACATATATCTCTATAATCATCCATATAGTTCTATCATAATCATTGTAAATCCTATAACTTAAGAAATGGTGTAATATTTTGTTGTCACAAGCCTTACATTTTTTTCATTTTATATTCTTTCAACAATTACTAGATAATAAGAATTAAACAATTAAATTATTCTCCCTTTGTTTCCAACAATGCTCAAAAACCATGATTGGTTAAAAAATTACCTACATGTGAATAGACCAATACCGATACCACAAGAACATTGCATCTAATAGTCATACCTTTGAATACCCAATCTCTATAATATCCGTAGCCCAAGTGGAAGCTCATCCAAATTTTGGCACACAAAATCCATCCTCAAACCATGGGATACACTCAAGGAAAACATTTTTTCACTATGGACCAAAAATGCAGTCCTCAAAGGGGGAGTAGATCTATCTCAATGTTCCAAGGGAAAAATAAATTATTGACATCTATCCATTGGATAGCATAGGAATGCATCAAAAAATACTTTTTTCCCATGTTCCAAATAATGGGGAACTCCCTCAACCCCAAACGGAAGAGGCTCTCAGCCCTCAAGTGAGATTCACTCCTTAGTCACACCCAAACCCTCATTACACAAATAAGACTCCACACTAAACCAAAAAAAACAGCCAAAACATACAATAACATCACACATAATCTAACATGAGGGTATAAGCAAGTGGATCATCCTAGATGTCCACCACACACTTATCCAAGTTGAATACCCAGTATCTCAAACTTGAGTCACAAACAAAATATTAACTGGTCTATAAGAGCGAATTTTCACCCCTAATGAAAATTCCCCTTTTACCCCTTTCCACTTTAGAAAACCAAAGGTGGAGGCTTAATTCCACATAAGCCTAATGTTCCCATTACACTTGGTGCCTATTTTGTGTGTCGGTGGAGGTGTTTTTGTTGGGGATTCCCGCATGGCGTGTAGATATCTACACGGCACACTTATGTCCCTGGTAGATTCCTACAGCTGGAGTCTGCAGAGATATTACACTTCAAAGTGTAATGCCTCCCTTCGGCTGGCTGAACTAAATATGGCCATTTCTTGACCTCCTTTCTTGATATTCTCCTTCCATTCATCCATTTTCTTCTCTTCAACATATCTTCAAAGGCTTAGACAATATCTTGACCATCCATTCACTCATCCACAAGCTTTGCAATAAAATTTCATACTTCATAACAATGTTGTGCCTACTGCACACATGCCCCATTCGAAATAGGGACCCTCTCTTCCCGCTTTTGCTTGTCGGGTTATTTTTGCCTCGCCTCATTTTGTGTGCCCATTTTTGCATCCTAAAGGGTCAACATATTCTCAAACCTCACATTTAAGTTGACCAAACTTGGGCCCCCTTGAAAATGTTAAGATCTTAAGCCTTTTCGGGTTTCCCTTATTTTTCAGCCTCTTTGACGTCTGTGGCCCCTCTCGAGCCAGGACCCTCAGGTTTTCCCTTTCGGGTTTCCCCCTTTGGGTTTCCATTTCAGCTTCGTTGTTGCTGATGGTCAACGTTCGACATCTTTCCGACTTGCCAGGCCCAACCTTCCGGGATTCCCTTCTCGGGTTTCTTCTTGGAGTTCATTGTTCCAAATGGCTGCCAACTTCCGTCTCCCCGGACCTTAGACCCTAGGTTCTTTCCCACCATTCTGACTTAACACCAAGCAAATTCTAAATTGGCCGCGGGTAGACGTCTTTCCGACCACCGGGCTCCGAATCACCCGCCGCCGCTCTGAAAAATTTGAATTCACCAACCCCATCTATCATCGTATGGGAATTTAATTATGACATTAATTACATGCAGGGCTATATAAACATGTTTTCTCTTGTCATTTTCACATGATAGTGAAATTTCGAAAGCTTGGCGACACCCCGACATCTTCCACCTCTGCGCTCGAATCCTGCTTTGTTGTTCTTCTTGAAATATGAAATCAAGCTTCTCCGGGAATTGAGGGTAGGTTTTCCGTTGCCCCTACTTTTAGTTTTTTAAGGAATTTAAATGTCAAAATCAAGAAAGGAATAATGTAAATTCAAAAACCTGGTATAGTAGTACCATGACCTGAAAACCCATGTTTTAAAATTTGCAAAATCAATCATCTGATAGACCAAATCAAAATTTGGGACTTGAACTTTTCACCGTTGTTCTTCAAAATAGGCAACTGCCTTCTTCGGGCCTAGACTTGTCTGTGACCATTCCTAAAATTTTGGACTTCGAAATCCTGTTGCGATTGAACTTGTCTCGGGTCTCGGCCTCCGGACTTTCCCTCTTGGGTTTCCGCTATGCCTTCTTTGTCCCAAAACTGTATTTCTTGAACATCCCTCCAGACCGCAAACCCCAAGTACGTGGTGTCCATCTCAAACTTACCAAAAAATCAAAAGGCCAACCTCACCTCAGACTCTGGTGTTTGGATTTCCACATCCATTTCGTTGTTTTTGACGGCAGACTCCGTTCGTCTTCCCGAAACCTAGACCCCGACTCTGCAAATTTTGTGTCAAACCTACACAAAAGCCAAATGTCCCATGCATTGTCTGACCTCGACCTCTGGAATTTCTTGACCGGTATTCCCTGTTAGTCTTGTTGTCTCGAATGACTGTCCTCAAACGTCTTTTCGACTCCCAGACCTCGGTCTCCTTTTCGTGAAGCATAAGGTCTAAATGAAGATCATAACGTCCAAACACCCTCCGGACCCTAGCCTCTGGAATTCCGTCTTCGGGATTCCATTCCGGTTTTTCCATTCCAAACGGCCAAACTTGACCATCTTTCTGGCCTCCAGGTCCTGACCGTTGGTTCACCGTCGAGCTTTCCCAACTCTTGAATTGGTCTCTAGGGATTACCCTCCAGACTTTCATCCCCGGATTGCTGCCTACATTTTGCCGCTTTGCACAGTTGTCCCATGATAGCTTCCCGATAATTTCAACCCAAACTCTGGAACTTTTTGCCTAGAATGTCATCTTCCCTGTACCATTCCAAATGACCTTCCTACAGTTGAGGTCTATATGCCTAAATGAGAGCTCGGATTACCTCCAAATTGAAATCAGACTTCGACCCACTTCCTAAAATTTGGTCTTCTTTCACACCATCCCTTCATTGATCAAATTCATGATTGGAAAAGTCATCAGGAGTTCCATGCCTTGTTTTCCCTTCCAAATGACATTCTACCAAGGGATTTCCAGCCCTGGGAACTTGGATTGCCTATTTTACTTCCTTATGATGTTTTATCATATGTTAGACACTCATCAAATGTGAATGATGATTGCAAAGCTAACCTTGGTGTGCAGGGAGTTGTCTGAGGCCAATTTCCATGTTTAATGTTACTGATTCACATCTCTTTGTGCAGAATTTATGGAATCTAGTGCAGAAACCTCTGGTGCTGCCAAGGAAAAGACAAAGGGAACTGCCAAAGCACCTTGAGGCAAGGAGGACAATGATCAAATGAAGTCCAAATTCTAGGGGGTGTCATTGCACTCTAGAATCACCACTCTTTGGAGAGACGTCATAGATACCAATATCGGGCATGTCGATATTGATGAATTCACATGGAGGGTTAGGGTGAACCCTCAAACAGAAAATGAAAAACTAATCAGGAGAAGCGAACTTGCTAAGGCTGTAGGCTTCCCACCAGCTTTGGTGGCCCCTGAGTTGGTAATGGCATGTTTGAAAGTGTATCAACCCCGGACCAGAACCATAGTGGATAGACATGGAAACATTCTTGTAGACATGTCCCCTCTTGGGACAGCTACAACTTTCCACATCCCCACCTTTGAGACCAGGGAGACATCAACTATGGAGGAATGCAAGGTGTTATGGGAACAAGATCCTATGAGGTGAAAAAATTTGATCAATCAATACTCGTTGAAGGATAAGCGGGTCAGTACTAGCAAGGTCCCACAGGATCTCTTTCACAGTGATTTCTTTGAGGATTACCATGACCTCGTCACCTTGCTAAGCAGAGTAATGGGTCTTCTTGTTGCAGCCTTCTTCCAGGAATGGATGTTTTACATTATGGAGCAAATTCTCCATGGTGACGTTGCCTTTGACTGGGGTGAAATAATTAGCAATTGATTCCATGAGCAATTTTATCAAACTGAAGAAGACCTCTCAGTTCTACATGATGTCCTACCTAGTTTATTCGCTTGCCAATCGATGAAATTATCATGGACTCAATGTGATGCCCAATATGACACCAGGTAGGGAGCTCAAGCCTTATGACAGATACCCTCAGTTGCAATACAAAAACTTCAAGAGGGATTACTGCAGGGTGAATGACGCCTTCATTGCCTACATCATTCAACTACTTGGAGGGGATTTTCAGAGAAGAGTATCCCATAGTGCCAGATCTCTCCTTAGGTAGTAAGCCTTCTCATACCTACAATTCCCCAAGTTCACATACATTCGCACGCAAGGATTCATGGAAAGGCTAAACAAGCTGCCCCGGTACCCCAATAACCAGATCATACTATTATAACTAACCTGGCAGCTGCACCACATTCATAATATTCTAAGAAGAAAGCATCTAGCATGGATGCCTTACCCTATCAGTCTCAGCTAGGGGATGTATAAGATCCATACCTTTCAATGTTCAGGGAATTCAGAAAAAGAGCTAGCCAAGTACCACTTCCAGCAATATACAGCTCGGCCATGGATGGACCCTTATGGTCATATTAGAAAAGCATTAGGACCTGAGTATGCCCACCTCCACAATGTTGAGGATTTATGGGCCAACAGCAAGGATGATCTTGAGGTTTGCTTTTGGCACTAAATGCACATGACTGCCCTCTATGTGCAAAGACTGAACTTATGCCCAATTCTGGACCAACTTGAAGAAGATGAAAGCATGGTGATTGACCCAGGATATAGTGTTGTCACCAACCTGCTGCTACCTATGATCGATTCGAATGAGCAAGAGGTTGATAAACTTGACATACTCACGAAGCTTGTGGAGGTCTAAAAAAAGGCATGGATCAACCAGCAAGTGGCATGACTGAAACAACAGGGAGTTGCCTTAACATTCAAGGGACGTGAAAGTGAGCCAAGTAGTTCTGATGGTGGGGTGTCTGCTCCGACAACTGCAAAAACCTCCAAATCCCCACCATCTATTAAAATTGAAAAAATAAAGGAAGCTAGTAAGGAAGGACCTAACCCAAAGGTTTACGCACGAAAGGCTTCGGAGGGTGAGCCTTCCAAGAAGAAAAAGAAAATAGTCAGGGTTGTTGAGATGTCGGTCATACCTAAAGATCTGATCCTCGAGGGTAGAGAGGAAGAGTCTAACTTGCCAAGGTCTCCCTCTACTGCAATTGTTGCTGCTATTACCACTATCCTACATACTTCACTTGCAGTTTTCGCTCCCTCCTCATCTGCGGTGGAAATCTATATCCATCTTGCTTCAACTTCTCCAATCATGTAGGTCATATCGGTGGATTTGTCCTCTACCACGATCTTGCTAGTCTCTTCTTCTTCTATGTCTCTTTCCCTTCCATCTGCTTGAATTGCTACTATGCCTACCCTCAGTCTCCTAGAATCCTTCATAAAATACATGCATAATGCACCATCCAAGCTTTCAGGGATGCTTACTAGTCCAATAGTGCAAGCAGCAATAGCCCAGGCTATGGCTAATGCTCTAGCTCTCCCTCCCCCAACCAAACCACCAAGATTGGAGGTGACAATGTAGATATCTAACGAGCTTGAGTGAAAATAGCTAGAGGAGGCAAAGGGGCCCCAGGATGAAGAATTTGAATATCATGAGCATCCAATGTTCGAGCATTGAGAGATTGACGAGGTGGCATATGAATCCTCCAGCGAAAGTAGCTTGGAGATAAACATTGAATTAATCCGAGAAACAAATGATCTAGAGCTCGACACCAAATGGAGAAAACAACTTAAGGAAATTGAGGATAAAGAAGTTGAAGATCGACTTACAGTTGAAGAATAAGTTACTGCTCCAAAGACCGAGGCTAGTGGGTCTCCAGCTGAAAGATAGGGTCGAACTCGCTAGCATGAAGAGACATCCCCCCATGTGAATGAGTAAGAGGATTGGCCCGAGGAACATGAACATGATCAAGATAAAGAGGAGAAGGATGCTAAAAGAGAAGATCCCTCTGACAAAAAATTACCCAAGTCTCCTACCAAGCGTATGATGCTCATACAGGATTCCGACAAGGAGAAAGAGGATGCAAGAACTAAGAAGGAGGCCCTTGTTGTCAAAGCCATTGAACTTGGGGCGGAGGGAAACAAGGACCAAGGTGAATCACCCATGGGAGAGCTCCAAATGCTTGATTGGCTAGGGAAATAGCTTAAGAAAAGGACTCCCACCCTAAATGATCCCAAGGCAAGGCTAGAAGCCATAATGGCCAAAGCACAGATAAGCACCAAGAAAGAGAAAAGGCCAAATATCAGATCAAAAATAACCATGGATGCCTCTAGATCTAAGGTATTACAAATAGAAAAATTGGTAGTTGGAGAACAAGGAGTGAATTATAACATCTCCACTATTGACTTGGGGGTGGCCACGAGAGAGAAAAAGGTCAACCACCTCTAGGAATCGGTCGCCATAGTGGTGCACCTTATCCAGCAGGATAAGGTTTCAAAGGAAGAACTCAAAGCACAGGTGGCTGATCTGATTGCCTATATCTAGCAGTGATCGTCCCCGGATGAGCAACCCATTACGTCATCGGCCCTGCCTTAGTTGTTGTCTCAAGAGCAGATCAATAAATTGGAAAAGATAAGGAACTTGGATAAGACTACAAAAAACTGGTTCTGGCAGGTCTTAGACATGGGAAATACAGACATCAACTTGGCAATTCGAACCACAAATAATTTCTTGGAAGTGTAGAGAACTCTTGAGGGTACAAGGAAAGTCTGTGAGGAGTTCTCGAGGAAGTACAGAGCAACCTACCAAAAAATTGAAGCCATACTCGCGTTGCCAAGCGAGGTTTGGGAGAAGGACCTTGCCCTCAAGGATGATGACCACTAATTAGTGGATGTGTGGAAATGAGATTTTGATCATCAGAGGGGAAATATGGAGAAGATCCTGGAACGGGTAGTTCTAGATATCGAATGGGCCAAGGAGGCCAGGGAAGATTGCACTCAGTACCTCAAGCTAATTATGGGGTACGAGTTGCTCGCTGTTGAAATTAATCCGAAGAGAATAAAGCCCCACTTCTTAAAGAACATGGAAGATGGGATGTTAGCTAAAGTCACCGTAGATTTCATTAGATTTTCTGCTCGAGCCTTTGCCCAATCTGATATTTTTATAAGCAATACTGCCAAATACGATGACGACTGGAAGAAGATCGTTAACAACTCCCAGGAATGGAGCTACCAGGTGCTACGATCGAATATCATGGAGGTGGACAAGCTTCATCCAATGATCTTGAGCTTGTGGAGTATGCAGATTTGAAGAAGTGCGAGGGAAACCCTATCATCGATGAAGAGTTCCTAAAAGAGTAGCTATAGCAAAGGGAAAATAGAAAAAGACAAAATTGCTACAGTGTTGTCACTAGATGACAAAATAGGGAAAAGACAAAAGGTGTTTTAAAAAATTTAAAATATTTGGGGGTAGGTGAAACCCTAGTGTAAAGTGAATCTTGGCCACTCATTTTTCTTTTTGAAAACTATAAATAGGGCTCTCCTCCTCTCATTTTAAGGGAGTTGAGTTGTTGTAAATTCATGCTGCAGAAATTTTAATAGAAATACATTGACTTGGTGCATTTTTGGATTTCTTCCCATGTTGCATGATTCTTCTCCCATTAGTCAAAACTTTACTTCCAATTATTTTTTTGTTCTAGTTTCCTTTAGTTAGCTTTAGTGGACTTAGTATGTTGTCTTTGGTTATGAATTTTTCTCCTGTGTGTATGTTTTCCCTGTCCACACTTTTGGTCATTTTCTGTTGGTAGGTGACTATGTAAAGCTAGATTGGACCGTCATTCCATAGCTGCTCTTTAAACTTTGTCTTTGTTCACATTTGCCTTGTGAATGAATGATGAATATCTGTAGTCTTTAGAAGATAGCATAGATTTCATAATACTGTGAAAATTTTGGTTAAGTGAAATCATATTCTAGGAAACTATCCACAACAAGAACCTCCATGATCACTGTTCATTAGTAGTTATAGATCCAAGAACCTTCCTTCTTCCCTACCTTTTTTCCCTTTTTTTAAGAAACAGCCTATGCTAAGGTTCATTGCACATGGTAAAGCCAAATCTGACAAAACAATGCATTCTAAGACTATTGTCTAAGCCTACAACAAGGTGTAGTAATTTCCTATTTGAAGAACTCAATTCATTGACCCGATTCTCCTACAGTTGTAACTCACGTAAGACCACCTTGTGATTCCATAAAATCACATCAAACAACTGATTTATTCCAAGCATCGTCATGACCTGACATCCGAGAGACCTTGGGGTAGTGTTTTGCAATTTGATTGTGGAAGATTGTGCTTGAAGAGAGGTAATGCACCTACACATTACCTATGTTGAAAAGTGCATAAAAACACCATCAACAGAATTGGCGCTAAGAGGGCCATAGGAGATAAAGATGGATCGAATTGGTTCATTCTCTCCTAAAATTTTTCATCAAGTTTTAAGATCTACCCTGAACAATGGAGAATTTCAAGAATTATAGCCCCCTGTCTGAGCTAAGAGAGCTAAACGAAGGGAACCATCCATCTCCAATTTGCCAGACCATCCCACTGCTCTTTCACCTCCATTTTCTCCAGCATCATTCACAGTAACACCTTCCACTCATCTAATCCATACAACCTTCCAGGTTGCCACTCCATCTAGGCTGAACACTACCTTTCAGCCAAACACAACCACCGACTCTACTATTGTTCTATCAGTTGCTACTACTCATTTACAGTTACAAGCCAATCTAGCACAACCACCTCCACCGCCCCCTCCAATGGCATGGCTAGGAAATAGCCCATCTCCTTTGGCCTTCAACCTCTACCATGATATTCCAAAGAATCTTGAGAATTTCTGCACTAAGTTCAATTCTCGGGATTCACAAAGGACAACCGAGGAGCATGTCAAGATTTTTGAGATTGCCTTGAAGACAATGCATATCATTTATGAAGATGTGGCTTGCAAGCTCTTTCCTTACTCATTAGGGGAGGAGGCCTTCTACTGGTACATCAATTTTCTAGTCGAAACTATAAACACATGGGATCTTCTAAAGAATGTTTTTCTGTAGAAGTTCAAGACCCCAGTCAACCCTGCAAATTTGTATCAACACTTCATGTTAGTTCAAAGGGAGATCAACAAACTGATTATTTTGGTCAATGATCATTAGAGCGTACACTCGGCTGCAGGCCCCGTACATTTTCAATGATTCTACCATCTTACCTGTTTACTATGTAGCATTGGATAACCTCACTTTAGCCCTGGTGAAAAGAATGAGACCACCACGCGCTAGGTTGGTCGATGCATACGCCAAAGCTATTACTCCTAGCATAGATCTAGGGCATAATATTTCTAGTCCACTTTCTTCTCTTGGAAAAATTGTTCATCCAGCACAGATTTAGGGGCTTACCCAAGCATTCCAGCACCAGATGCCCCTATTGAATCCAGTACCGCAACTACCTATGGTTTCGTACCCTGGACAATCAATGAATCAGGTGTATCCAGGACCTCACCACTTGTTTCCCCAGCAACAATATTCACATCCTCAACCAACCCAAGTGCCTGCATACCTCCCGGCAGTGGAATTACCACCCACTCATCAGAATCAGTGGGTTGCACAACCTGTGTTCAACAAAGAGAAGGATAGGATTGATGAGCTTACATAAATCATCAAGAAGATGTCCACGAAGATGACACACTTAAGAAACTAGAATAATCAGCTACAAGCGTCACAAAAGAACATCTAGGCTAACCTTAATCACGACAACCGAGATCATCGAGAAAATTGGGAGAATCGAGATGCCAACACGTCGTCCGGGCAGAATAATGACAAAAATCAGAATTCAGACCAGAACTTTGAAAGAAGGCCCTTCTTAAGGAAAAATCAGACATGGAATACACGACCAACCAATGGTGGCATTCCCACACCTTTGGATCAGCCCAACAACAATGAGAACCATGTAAGAAGAGTTTACTTGGCGGATTTTGCTCTATCCGGTTGGTGTCGCATACACAAAATGAGCCGCCACTCCAAGATGGATTGTTCAAAATTCCAAACTACTGCTGAGATTTTCCAAGTTGAAGTTCAGAATGCAATGGAAAATTCGGGGTGTAGATACATTGTCCCATCTGACCCATACGACTCCTCAGTGTTGGTGTTAAACCAAGCTCCTTTCCCAAGGTCAGAATGCAACACACAAGAACTAGAGGGTGTCAATTTAAACAACAATGATAAAGTGGAAGAGGTAAGTTTTGAAGGTCCTTTAGCTCAACTTTTTGATTCAATAGATAATGGTCCCAAAGATGATGAAGAAGAGCCTAGGGAAGACGAAGTCCAGATGTTCCACCAATGGACTACCTCGTATAACCTCAAAAATAGATAGGTCGGTGGTCATGCTAGAGAAACTTTTATGACCTCCACTCCCTCAAATAATTTCAGCACCCCTCCCAATCCAAATGCAAGTAATAATTCAGGTTTTCTTCATACACCCACATGACATCTCAGCATAAATAAACAACAAAATAATGGCCAAAGCCAAGCCACTAGCTCCTCCCAAAATGTTTCCAGTGATCAAGAAGTTGAGAAGATGGGGGGGTATATTGCTGAGGAATTCAAAAGGGTGAAGCTAAGCATGTTGGCATTTGAACTTCTAAAGGTGCATGCCATCAAGAATTCCTTTTTTAGAATGACCAATGGGACTCTATCATAGGGGTCAACTCAAGAAACTCTGGTAAAGAGGGTCTCCTTTGATAATCAGCAACGCGAGTTGGTCGTTAGGTAGATCTTCAACAGTAAGGCTAACCCACCAACAAGTCAACAAGCCAAAAAGTAGCCCAATAGGGTAGCTAATCAGGTACCGACCCAAGGCAAGGGCAACAAGAAAGACAAGGGACAAGTTGCCCAAGTGGACATTTTTGGGGGATTGTTTCAGGAAAAATTCGAGACTCCTCCCTTTCTTACCACCATCAGCATGTTTGGAAAAAAAATCCACAACTGTTTGCTAGATTTAGGTGCATCAGCTAATGTCATTCCCTTGAGCATGTACAAGGCACTTGGAATAATGCTGACTCCCTCCCGAAAAAAAGTGACACAACTTGACAAAATGAAGATCAACATAGTGGGGGAAATTAACAAAATACCTATGTAGGTTTTTGCTGATCCCCAGATCCAATAGACCATTGACATTCAGGTGGACGATATCCCAGATACATACAATATAATCCTAGGAAGGGATTTCATGAGGGCATTGAATGGATATGTTGTTGTACACATCTAAAAATGGTCATGGTTAACCAAACATGTTAATTAATTAAATATGAAATATTTAATTAATATTCTTAAGTCATCTACATATAAATAAATTTAATTATTTATTTATATTGTTCATTTTTCCAATTCTTCTAGTTTAATTAAATAAATAAGTTTATTTAATTATTGCTATTTTCCTCTTAATTAACTAAATAGATTTCACAATTTATTTATATTAATTATCACAAGTTTAAATTCAAAATTTAAATGATATTCTTCATTTCACATTTAATTAAATATTTCCAAAATTTAATTAAAGCGCTTTCTTTCTAAATTCTTTATTCTTTTCCACTTAATTAAATATTTTTAAATATTTAATTAAAAGCTTTCTTTCCTCCATAATTAAATATTCTATAATATTTAATTAGAAACTTTCTTCTATTCATATTTAATTAAAGTGTTTTTTATCATCTCTCACACATAATTAAATATTATTTATTTAAATTATGGAAACATCTTCCATCTTTTTTTCAACTTCTCGATCTCTCACTATTCATCTTAACAGGTTTGAACTCAACCGTTGATCCTTGCCAACTAGATTCTTGCCTTCAAAAATCTATAAATACAACCCTCTTATGAGTTGAGAACACACCTCGAATTCTAGATTTCATATGTAGTTACTATAGCTGCATTTCAGTATTATCAGCATTCTAACATCATAGCTTTTCAATTTCATAGCTTAAATCATTTAGTCATGCACTTGCATTTTCAATTAATCTCATTCTCCTAAGCTGTCATTTCAACGAGCTATTGCTTACACAACTGGGAGCCAACACCTTTAACAAAATCCTTGGAGATAGAGAACGATGGGATGAATTTGAAGAAGTTGTTAGAGTTTGCATTTATGCTTTCTATTTAAATTTTTTTAATATAATGTCTTATCAGTGTGTTAGTTTACTGTTTAGTTAATCCATATTTTCTAACCACACATTTTTGGTGCCCACCATGGGGCATCCCCCCATTTTTAATCTTTTTATTGCAAGAATTTTCTGACAGGTGACGGACCGGAGTTGCACTTCGGCGCATACGAGCTTTCTTTCAGCACATCCCGAGACTGTTTTGGCGCATCCAAATATTGTTTCAGTGCATCTAGAGACTGTTTCGACGCATATATGAAATGTTCCGGTGCATAGACGACCTATTCTCATGCATCCTGTATTGATCTTTCAATGCATTCGACAACTGTTTTGGTGCATTGGTGACCCGTTTTAGCGCATACAGGAGGTTTGTAAACAAATTTTTTGATTTCGACGCCATCCGCGGACAAAATTTTTCTTAGCGCATACAGGGGGTTTGTAAACAATTTTTTTGATTCTGACGCCATTTGCAGACAAAAAAATTCATTTCAAATTTAAGAAAAATGAACCAACCCTAGGATAGAAATTTAAAATCTAGAATCTATCAATCCTAGGGTAGTCACCACACACTATTTTTGCAGTTAAAATGAACCCCATGCCTATTGTGAAGCAACATCTTCACTTAGTTTAGATCATTGTCATTTGGTGCTATAAAAAGAACATTGTTTGCTTTGTCTATGGCAATAGGTCTATGCTCTCCCCTTAATTGGGTGACCAAAATACTAGACTGCCTTTTCATTTTCCTACAATGTTTATGCTTTATTACATCCTTTAGAGGGCTTGCTCTTGTGGGAAAAAGTACTCACCCAAGAGGAACGACCTAAGTGGGAACAGCCAAAGCCAAGTTTTCGAACCAACTATAATCAAAAGTGAATTCGAGGAAAGTCCGTAATTCGACAATAGTGTGCAAGATAACCATCCCCAAAGCCTTTGTTCTCAAGGTTGGGAGGTCTCTTGAGGGAGTTTATCTATTTTTGCACAGAAGGGAAACCTTGACTATGAACCATAGTGTAGAAAGCCAGCCATGTCAGTATCCAA
Organism: Sequoiadendron giganteum; assembly: GCA_007115665.2. Lineage (NCBI taxonomy): Eukaryota > Viridiplantae > Streptophyta > Pinopsida > Cupressales > Cupressaceae > Sequoiadendron > Sequoiadendron giganteum. The sequence continues at coordinate 950,737,165 of CM021100.1, read as the reverse complement.
ACATCATTTTAATCACGCTACAAGGGGAGGGAAGAATCTTCCCCCAAGACACTCACCATATAGTCACTATAGAATGTTTGCTCAGGGGATTTGGTATCCACTTCCATCACCTTGAGTACGCACCTGGAAAAGACAAAAACATGGGCGCCCTCTAGGGGGTGACATGGTTGTGTGAGTCGATGAGATCTTAAGCTCTGGGTTGTGATCACTATGATGACCTATTTGAAAAATTAAGAGTGAGTCTGACTGAAGTGTGTATCTTGTTCAAAACATGTGAAAATCTCAAGAACATACACTCTTTGTTTAAATTTAGGATTAACAAAACAACTGTCTACTTCTCTATGTTGTGTTTGTCACATTTAAATCAGATTAAGATCATCCAAAAATATCAAAATGTTCAAACATGTCTGTCTCAGAAGTCTAAACAGATAATTTAGCGCATCCCTGGTTTGTTTCGGTGCATTGCTGCTCTATTTTGGCACATTGCTGCTCTGTTTCGGTGCATTGCTACTCTGTTTCGGTGCATCGCTGCTCTATTTCAGCGCATCTATGCTCTATTTCGGCACATCTATGCTCTATTTTGATGCATCCATGATCTGTTTCAGCACATCTGTGCTCTATTTTGGTGCATCTATGTTCTATTTCGGTGGATCCATGCTTTGTTTCGGTGCATCTATGCTTTGTTTTGGCACATAGGTAGTCTGTTTTGGCACATTCATGTTTTTTTTTGGCGCATGTGTTTTATGAACCTACGTAACTTTCTGACATTCAGAAGTCATTCATCTCAGTCTAAGTCTCCTTCATGCTCAGATTTTGGAAGTCAGCAACTTTTTTCAAGAAGTCTCTAGAAAGGAAGATTAGAAAGCCAAAGAAATCTCTCAGTCATAAGAAGTTATTGAAGAAGAGGAAATTTCTATACCAAAGTCAAAAGGTCTTGTTTGAACACAGGACCTCTATTCACCGATATCATGACTATATTAGAGGTTTCACTGATGATTATGTTGTAGAACCTTTATACTCATGAGCCTTATTTCAAAGAAGAGCCCTTTTCTCACAGGCACAACCACAGTTAGCATATTCGTTCTTCTTATATTCCCCAACCTTCAATTACGTATGCTACTCGTCCCAATCAAATTCTGCAATAGAGAACTCAAGCACATTAAGTGTTCATCAAATCCATCTTTCTTTTACAAAGCTATGATCAAACCTCACAAAGTGCAAAATCATCTTTATTTTTTATCTTTGGTTTAATTCTCACAAATAGGATTTTCATCCTTTCAATTAGGGAATCACAAGCTAAATATTAGAAATCTTTTAAGTCATAGAATCTTCATTCTATTCTGACTTCCACATCCATCAACGTTGCACTATTTCATTCTTTTGATCAAAGTAAGTTGAAATTTGGTGTAAGCATATGCCTATTTCCAAAAGGTCCTGAAAACAAAGGAGACGAACGAAGGGATCCACTTTAAAACATGGGTGATAGGGAAGAAAATCTTGTTCATAGGCTTTATGGAAATAGTTCAAATGAAGAGATAACGGAAGAAATGCTTCAAGAAGTTGAATAAGATCCACAGTTTCTCTTAGCTATGAAAAAATTCTTAGAGAAAAATAAAGAAGGATACTTTCTTTTATTGGCAAACCAAGGTGCCAAATTTCCCTTTGACTACAATATGGAGAAAATTAAAGAGGATCTTGAAAAAAATGAAACTCCCTTAAACAATCTTAGTACTATTACCCAACAAATAAGAGCACTTCAAAGGAAAATCAAGGAAATAAAAGGGGGCACAACTAAAAATTACTTTGACGGAAATATGAATGTGACCTTTTCTCCTCCAAAAACAACATCAACCAAATTCAATGTTTCTGAATTTTTGCAAAGGTTAAATGGGAAGCCCAAATCTAAGCCATCAAATAACATTGACCAATCTTGTCATGCCATGCATTTATCTTCATCCCCCATAATTCAAAATGAACCTCATGATTCTTCCAACCAAGTTAACGATTCCATTCAATCACTTTCTTCTATCATATCCTCTACATCCAATAATTCATTTCAATCTACACATCTTGATCAAAACATTCTTTCCACTCCATCCCATGATACCAAAATTCTACAAACCCTTCCAATCTTTGATCAAGATCCCATATCTCAAGAATCATATGATGATCCCCTCCTTTCATTATTCACCCATGATAATCCTCTTCCATCTCAAGAACAAAATATTCTTCCAAGTCCTCCCTCCACCCCATCTTATGAATCCATACCCTCTCATGACTCAATCACATCCCAGGAGCATAACAATTATTCCATCCTATCCATAGCTTCCCTTCCATCTAATGATCAAGCTACTCCATCTCCTTCATCTAATGATTCTTTTCCTAGTCAAGATCAAAGTATCCCATCATCCTCATGTCAAGGGCTCATCACATCTCTTCAAGAAATATCATCATCATTTGATCATATGGTTGAAAAAATTGGTAATTTCTCCATGAGCACTATGAAGATATGTCTACCCCATCTAGTGATCAAATCCACATTCATCAAGAGCCATTTTTTAGTTATGATCAAGACCCCTCCTACAAAGATCTATTTCAAGGAGTGTTGATGATATTTGATCCTATTGACATAATCCATGATCCATTAACCAATGATCATATTGAAAATGTCTCTACAATGCCTAATGAGCTAGAGCATATGTCTCAAGAACATATTTCAAAGCATGATTAACAGCTATCACCAAGGTCTAGCAATGGTCCCTCCCAAGGCATATTGACATCCTTTGACCTCACGGTTGTGAATAGTGAAAGAATCCTCAACTCACCATTTGATCCAAGTCCACTCAAAGATAAAGAGGATATTGAGCCACTTCCCATGCCTTATGACGATGTCCAAAAACCATTTGAAATCAATCCATCCTTTGAAATTGACCCATGTCCAGAACATGATCCAAAACATGTCAAAAGTAATTCCAGAATTAGTCAAGATCAAGAATTTGTATCTCTAAGATACTACAATGATCTAATGGGCACTCTCCTATCTATACAAGATATTGCAAATGATGATCATATCCATATAGCACATACTCCTCCATCTACCCATAATATGATTTTGTTGGATGGACACATAGATGATCGTCATTCAAAACAAGAGTCTCTTACTCTTAACATTCATACACATGGTCAAAATATAGAGAAATCCAGAGACATGTCAAAAATGGGTCATGAAGAAGGCTTCTACAAAAGTTGTGAATCAGAAACATCATGTGAAAGCATATCAAGAATGAATCATGAGGAAGATTTTTACAAGGACAGTGAAGCATCAACACCTCTTGAAGGAGCATTACAATCCGATATCTCACAAGATCAAGATAACCATACCAATCAGGCATTCATCCCACTTATGAAAAATCCTATCACTTATAAACTTGGATCACTCACCTTTGTAAGGGAAAATTATCTTATCAATAAGGAAGTTATCACTTTTGAAGATCCACCATAGAGCATAGAAGGATTAGCACCTTGTTTCCAAAGTAAATCATATCCTATTGCAAATAGTTTTTTTCAGCAGATGAATTATCAAGGCAAAGGATTAGGCCTACATGAACAAGGTATCCTAGAACTAGTGCAGATTATTGGAAATCCTAAGCATCAAGGCCTTGGTTATTCGACAATCAAGGGATCTCAACATATCAGTAACACTTCCATAAAATTGGGGGCAACTTCATCTCAAGCAAATGTCAACATAGGGGGCACAAGGAATCTTTATGATGAAACCAATGCCAATACTACAGCCAGCCATGTCATGAATCTTCATCCACCGATCACCCCATCCACAAATTGGGACCAACATCAAAAGAAAGACTCGAATCAAAGCATGAAGAACGTTATCAAAGCAAAAGAAGCTAAGAATAATATCAGACAAATCAAATACACTTGGATATCAGAAAATACAAAGAAAGATTATCCTTATCAAACTCCATCAATCAAAGAAACTATGGGGAAAAATAAAAAAGGGGCAAGTATCCATCAAAGATGTCCACAAAGGCAAAAGAAAGCTTCTCAAGCAACATACAAAGTGTATCAAGCAGTTGGTCCTAATTCCATGCACACTTCCATATCCACTCATCATTACTCATCTTCCCAAGTTTGGAGAGTCAAAGGTTCCAAAATTTCAACTAATCCACCTTTTATTCCTAAACGCACCTCATCCATGCCTCCACGTATGATATCCAATTCTTTCATTGACCAAGTGTTGGCAATGACCCTTCATCATAAGGATACAGAAGGCATTCTATCGCGATGTGTGCATAAAGACATAGTTAACTCTAGTATTAGCAAAGCAAAACGAATTTTTCAAAATTTTCTTTCAAGTGCACATATCTTGGAAAAGTAGCTTCTTCAAGTAGGATATCGATAGCACATTATGAATGAAGCATAAAAATCAACACCGCTAGGTGGTTCAGCACTAGCTTAAAATCTCTCAAAAAATACAAAAAAAGTTAAAAAATTATAAAAATCCAAAAAATGATTGAAAAAGTAAAGAGAAAAATCGTCCTCTAGCAAAAACCATTTCGATGGTGCTTTGGATAAGTACCATGATGAAAACCTGGCAAACAGGCGTCATGTGTAGAATTGAGCATCTACGTGCACCAATTCAGGAGAAAGCATCTTATCACATCCATAATAAAGCCAACATTCCAGCCATATCATCCGTTCATCCATGAACTGTTTATCCAGCCCATTACCATCTATTTATATTATCTTGATCTCAAAAATTTTTGGTAAACACTTTACACTTTTTTATGGTAAACATCTTGACATGGGTCATTTTCATTGATCCTATCCAATCAAAACGTTATTTGAGCATTGAAGCATTATCTGAATGAGCATTCCTCTGTTTGAACACCTTATCTTGTCACAAGATAATCCTTGGCATCCTTTGCATGCTTACAGTATCTATCCATACACCTATTCAAGAATCCACCCACGGTCGTTCAAACATTGCTAGACATTGGGGGCAGATATTTACATCTTGTTTCAAGAATAAATCTTGATCTATATCCTCCAACTTATTTGGTGATCTGAACATTGGCAGACGTAAAATCAAATTGGTGAAGTATTTGTGAGCCAAAAGATCCAAATCACTAGCCCATGGCATATTTTGATAGGAAGACACTTCTTATCAAGCTTTATCTTTCGTCAAACATCAATCTGAACAATTCATATCAGTCACATCTAACTTGGGTGTTAGTGTCACATCAAATCATCAAAATAATTTTGTTCCAAATCAAGCTTCATCAATCTTGATCAATCAAATCCAATCAATTATCACCTTGTTTGACTTAACACACTTAATCAAACTATCATCTTGTGAACAAGTTAACTCTAGATAGGATAACACAACTTCCTTTGGTTTACAAGTTCATTATTATCTTTGTTTGGCTTAGCACACTTAGCCAAATTATCAAATCCATAATCACCTCATTTGAATTAACACACTTAGTCAAACCATCCTCTTTTGTACAATTTTATTCTAGGATAACACAACTTCCTAGATTTTACAAATGCATTATCACTTTTTTTGACTTAACACACTTAGTCAAACTAGCAATCCATCAATCTGATCAATCAACCTTAGCTTGGTTTTCAATAAAATCTCAAAATAGAGCACTAATATCGTCATGCATGTCCATATCCAAGTTGTCAAAATTAAAAAAACCAAAAAAATTCAAAAAATTCATTAGAAAACATCAAAAACACATCAAAATCCAAAAATATAAAAAAAAACAAATTTAGAAAACATCAAAATTCAAAAAAATCAAAATATTCCTGAAATCCAAAGAAAATCAATAAATCATATGCTTTCATCAATAAATGGTCGTGTCTCACCCTAGACTGGGGCAAAATCAACTGAACTCGCTAGGGGAAATCAACTTTTTGAGCAGACAAACAAGCAACATGTGTCAATTATCAAGTATTAGATCAACAATCGAATATCCAATCAAGCCTAGTCAAAACAACTTTGAGACATGTCATACATTGAAACTGAAACAAGTTGGATGATCTTAATCTGAATACAATGAATGGAACACTTAAAGCAATAAGTTATAATTGTTGTTTTGATATTTGATGACATCATATCTTTGGAGTGATTCAATGATGTACTGAACTAGAATCACAAGGATGAAGTATGATTTATCTTTGCTTGTTGTCTGTAACCTAATCATTATTATTGTGCAAATTTTTCGTGGGACATGCTCTACAATGTATCATTGATGACATTTCGAAATTTGCATAGGAAAACGGTTAACTTTTATCTGTTTATGCAAGAAATACTTAGGTCATCTTGGTTCAATTAAACCTTGATGCTTGTATTAACTTTCTATATCAAAAATCATGAAAGTAGTACTCAGGTCATCATTGGTGCTAACATACCCTTTGATGCTTGTACTGACTTTCAACATATCAAAAGGCTCAATGATGAAACGTAAAGCATAAAGCAGCTCACAAAATGACAACTTTGCATTTTAGTTTGCATATTAGATAGATTGCATCCATATTAGTTTTTGCATGATCATTATCATATCCATCACATTCGATTTGCATCATCTCAATAAATCTATCCAATCATCTCTTCCAATCTCATCTAATCAATCCATTCAATCTAGCACAAATCATTTAATCATACCTTTGTTCTTGTTCCTAAGCCTTACTGCAAGCCTTGATCATCATCATCATCGGGATGTATCTTTCCCTATCCTTGTGTTGTTTTAGGATGAACCCTTCCCTCATCAACAACACTATCATAATCATCATCAATCATCATAGATTCACCATCACATGTTGAATCAATCGAAAAACATCATCAATCGGGGAAAAAAATCAAAAAATTTCATCTTCATATCAATCTTTCAATAGGGGATTTCATCCAATCATCTTTATCGGACGATGAATCAGATAGCAAATTAGTAAAAATTTCCAAAAATCATCTTTACCTGATTCATCACCCAAGGGGGCATATAGCATCAGTAATTTCTAAAATTCTGGGGCAAAATTCTTTGAAGCAATGTGTAAAACACATCATTTCAAAGAGGGGGAAAATGTATACATCTAAAAATGGTCACAGTTAACCAAACATGTTAATTAATTAAATATGAAATATTTAATTAATATTCTTAAGTCATCTACATATAAATAAATTTAATTATTTATTTATATTGTTCATTTTTCCAATTCTTCTAGTTTAATTAAATAAATAGGTTTGTTTAATTATTGTTATTTCCCTCTTAATTAAATAAATAGATATCACAATTTATTTATATTAATTATCACAAGTTTAAATTCAAAACTTAAATGATATTTTTCATTTCACATTTAATTAAATATTTCCAATATTTAATTAAAGCACTTTCTTTCTAAATTCTTTATTCTTTTTCACTTAATTAAATATTCTAAAAATATTTAATTAAAATCTTTCTTTCCTCCATAATTAAATATTCTATAATATTTAATTAGAAAATTTCTTCTGTTCATATTTAATTAAGTATTTTATATATTTAATTAAAGCACTTTTTATCATCTCTCACCCATAATTAAATATTATTTATTTAAATTATGGAAACATCTTCCACCTTTTTCTTAATATTCCATCTTTTTTTCAACTTTTCAATCTCTCACCGTTCATCTTAACAGGTTTGAACTCAATCGTTGATCCTTGCCAACTGGATTCTTGCCTTCAAAAATCTATAAATACAACCCTCTTATGAGTTGAGAACACACCTCGAATCCTAGATTTCATACGTAGTTACTATAGTTGCATTTCAGTATTATCAGCATTCTAGCATCATAGCTTTTCAATTTCATAGCTTAAATCATTTAGTCATGCACATGCATTTTGAATTAATCTCATTCCCCTAAGATACCATTTCAACGAGTTATTGCTTACACAACTGAGAGCCAACACCTTTAATCAAATCGTTCGAGATAGAGGATGATGGGATGAATTTGAAGAAGCTATTAGAGTTTGCATTTATGCTTTCTATTTAATTTTCTTTAATATAATGTCTTATCGGTGTGTTAGTTTATTGTTTAGTTAATCCACATTTTCTAACCACACAGCTACAACTAATTACTCACACATGTGGCTTCTATGGAAAGGAATGCCAAATCAAATTCAGATTCACCGAGAACCACAAATGAGATTTATGATCATTGAGTACAACAACACGAATGAGGTGTTGTATGCTGAAATAGGTTTGGGAAATTATTCTCCAGTATCGTATCAGAACGAACAGGAATACCTAGAAGATCAAGGAATGAGTGAGGTTTTCCTCGTACTATGCAACCCGCCTACTAGTTTGACCAATGTTTCTTAGAGCACTGAAGTGTTGGTTGAATCCGATGATGAAGAACTAGGAGAGGATGACACTCGGGGATTGCTTGATGGTTTCCAAGATTTCATGAAAAAATGTGTTCAGGACCAGCTTAGTCTAGGAACCTAAATGAACTTTTAGGAACTCTTGCTCCTTAACTGGTGTAGGGTACACAATGCTGCTCACTTAGAATTTGACTATTGCTTGTGTCAAAAAAAATGAACACATTAAAACACAGGCTACTCCGAAAGAGAAAGCAAGATCAACACCACACGAACAAACATATTACGTCCCTATACCTCCCAAAGTGGTTACTGAAATGAAGGTCCCACTGAAGGTGAAAGTCAGATCTGTCAGTTCTACATTCAAGGATTCTCATGGATTATGGATGTTGCGATTTGACAGATCTAAATCCAAGCACAGACCTAGGGAGAGTTTCGAGTTGATTAGTCCCAAATGTAAGTCATACTTTGTTGCTCATAGGCTTTAGTTTTATTGTACCAATAACATAGTAGAGTATGAGGCCTTAGTCTTGGGCCTCTTAATGGCATTAAGAAAGGGTGTCAAAGTGCTCCAAGTATATGGAGACTTGGATTTAGTTGTAAAGCAAGTCAGGAAGCTTTATTCCTTCTATGATCGAAGACTCACTAACTATCGGCACCACGTATGGGATCTGCTGGAAGGGTTGGATGCATTCAACATTCAATTGATTCCACATGCTCAGAATCATACAGCCAATGCCCTAGCGCAAGTAGAAAGCACGCTACAGCCATTATCCCTATCAGGCCTCAGAAGATTAACAGTCTAGGTCATCTCTGTCACGTCAGTGCTGGATAATGTAGCTAATTTCCAAGTATTCAACAATGACAAACATATGCTAGATTTTATCACCAGTTCGGATGTGTTTGCTACACAGATAATCAACGAGGTCAAACCTCAAGAGGCAAACCTAGACATAGATGGGGTTATCAACCTAAAGACCAACACCATTCCAAGGGGAATGGTTCAATTAGAGTAGATATTTGAGCTTGATCAGATCAAAAATCATGACTAGCAAGCTAAGAATGATACCATCAGCGACCAATGTGACACTTACAACCTAGGAATGATTGGAAATGCCAAGAACATGTTCATTGGTAAGGTGTGCACCCACAAAGAAAGAAAGGGTATAATCCAGGCTATACGGAAGTACCATGACGTCATCTCCTAGAGCTACGAGGATCTCAAGACTTATGATATGTCAATTATCACCCAAACCATCCCTGTGAGACCAAATGCGAAGCCATTTCCATAGTGGCAATGCCCTATAAATGCTTTGTTGGAACCGATAATATACAAGGAAGTACACAAGTTTTTGTCAGCCAAGATCATTTTTTTGGTTAAACACTCTACATGGGTGGCAAATTTGGTTCCTATCAGGAAGAAAAATGGGGAAATCAGATTGTGCATGAATTTTCGCAATCTGAACCAAGCCTCATAGAAGGACAACTATCCTATACCCTCATTGGATGAGGTGTTACAAATGTTAAATGGCTCCCGAATGATGTCCTTCTTGGACGGGTACTTGGGGTATAATCAAGTTATGGTTTTTACGAAGATCAACACAAGATGACATTCACCACCAAATGGGGAACTTTCGCTTATAGAAGAATGTCGTTCGGACTAATCAACGCTGGCGCCAATTTCCAATGCATCTTGGATATCATATTTAGGGACCTAATCGGAAAGTGCATAATCATCTACATGGATGATTTTACAGTGTTCTCAAATTAGAAGGGTAATCACATCGCTGACCTACGTAAGATCTTTGAATGGTGTCACGAATTCAGGGTTTCCCTCAATCCGAAGAAGTGCATCTTTGGGTTCACTGAGGGGAAGCTCCTTGGACATGTCCTATCAAAACGGGGAATTTCTATTGACCCTGAACATGTCTAATCGATCATGAAAATCTAGCTGCCAGGCAACAAAAATAAATTAAAATCTATTTTTGGAAAGATCAAATTTGTCCACAAGTTCATCATAGGCTTCATGGAAATTGTCAAACCACTCAATGCTACGTTAAAACAAGATGCTAAGGTCAAGTGGACCTTAGAAGCAATGCAGGATTTTGGGGAAATCAAGAAGGCAATTACTAATGCCCCTGTGCTAGTCAGCCCTGATTACCTGAAGCCCTTCTACATATACTCCTTCACTTCGGATCATTCTTGTGCCAACATCTTGACACAAAAGGATGATGAGGGGAGCGAACATCCGATTGCCTTCATGGGCGCCCCCCTAAAGGATGTTGAACTACACTATTATAACATTAAAAAATAGGCCTATGCCCTTGTTAAGGGAATCAAGAAGTTTAGACATTATATCTTGCGCAACAAGGTGTTCGCTATAGTTCTCGACCCCGATGTGAAAACATTTCTTCTGCAAAATGAGTTAGGAGAGCAAAGGGAAAAGTGGATTGCATTGTTGCAAGAGTATGATATGGAGATCCAACCAATGAAGCTGGTGAGAGGGTAGGCACTTTCTAGAACAATGGAAGAGGTGGTTATTGATGTTGGACCCGAGCTCACGGTGCAACATTACTAGCTGGAGGATGTCTCTCCAAGGGAATGGTATGATGACATAGTACATTACCTGCTGAATCATAAACTTCCACCTCATCTACAAGGAGTCCAGAGGTGAGCCCTTAGGTTGAAAAGCGAAAGTTATATGTTGCAGGGTGTTGTATTGTACAAGAGGAATCATGAAGGCATCTATTTGAGATGCCTTGGTAGGGAAGAAGTTTATCGCATTCTCAACAAATTCCATGATAAGTGTGGGACTAGTCATGGTTCTAGTTTATCAACTGCACACCAAATATTAAGAGATGGGTGTTATTAGCCCACCATATTCAAGGATACCCATGTTCATGTTCATACATGCCATGTGTGTCAGACTGTTGCCACCCGAGAAAGGAATGTTGTTGTCCCATTACAACCTGTTCTGGAGGTAAGACCGTTTGCGCAATGGGGTCTTGACTTCATTGGTCTGGTAAGCCCTCCATTATCTGTTGGACATAGGTAAATTCAGACCGCTTATGATTATTGTACTAGATGGATAGATGCAATAACTTGTAGGCAATGTATGACTGAAGTGGTGACTAATTTTTTGGAAAGTTTTATTTTAAATCACTTTGGTTGTCCTTATGCTCTAGTGTGCAATAATGGCCTTGCATTTTCTTCATTAAAATTCACGAGTTGGGCCTTTGACTATGGGATCACCCTTAATTTTTTATCTACTTATTACCCTCAAGGCAATGGCCTTGATGAGTCAACCAAAAAGAACTTGATCACTATGATCATGAAGATGCTAGATAGGAATCCCAAGGATTGGCATACCCAACTTTGTTTTTCCCTTTGGGTGGATCACACCTATCACAAGGCTACCCTCGGAGATTCCCTATATCATCTTGTTTATGGCTTGGAGCCATTCTTTCCCATACACTTTAAAATCCCTACCGTCTAGTTCATTAATGATTTTTATGATGGAGGGGACCATGGAGAAGCTCACCTCGCCGAGCTGCTACACCTTGAAAAAGTACAAGACCATGCAATAGAAAATTTTGCCAAACATCAGGGCATAGTCAAAAGATGGTTCGACCACCAAGCCAAAATTAAGGCCTTACGCATTTATGATCTAGTCCTTTACTAGGACAAAGCCCACAAAAAGAAAGGGGGACACAACAAATTCAACAAGCTCTGGCTTGGCCCCTTTTAGATTGTTAAAATCCTTGGATATAATGCTTTCCGCTTAAGGACATTGACTGGTGAAGATGTCCCATTACCTTTCAATGGGAAGTATGTTAAGCATTAATTCCAAGCTTGATCTCTTCCAGAGTTGTTTGTGTAAATACCTGTACATAGGTTAGGATAGGTTTCCTTCTTTCTCCTTTGGTTTTTCTCGATTGTCCCGACCATTTCGTCTTGACCTTAGAAGAGTCTTCCCATTCTTTTGTGGTGGTCGCGCTTGGTTTGAAAAATGGTTCGCTCTACTACCCGCTCTTGTGTTGTTCTCTAGATAAACCTTCATTCCCTACTGCTAACCTTTGAAAGACCCTAAGAATTGTTTTTCAACTTTCGAACTCTAAACCAACCTAGGATGGCTATCTACTTGGATTCCCTACATTTATCATGGAACACATAGAAACATATTTTAAAATTTCTAAAGAATAGTGTGGTGATTACTAAGAATAAGGGATAAGCGAAAAATCTAAAGTCTGCTCTAGTGACCACTATGATTCCCAAGCCCATGGTGAGTTTCGTTACTCACACAATTGAACATGAAAGAAAAAGAGAAAAATACTGCAAAGAAATATCAAATAAAAGGAATGAGCAAAGTGAAAATAACAACTATATGGGTGGGTGAATATCTCTACCAGGGCTATGGATGCATAGCTGCCAGTAGAGCTATGTTCATGGGGTTAGAGAAACAACTCCGTCGGGGCTATGGATGTCTGACTGGCAGCGGAGCAATATCCAAGTTACTTTAGGGGTCAAGTGAACTATGTAGCTTATCTCTCTCGATCAGTGATTGCCCATGTTATCTCCAAGGAAATTTAATGAACTCACCACGCACACACCTCAATGATGACGTCACTGAATGATTCAACCTCACCTTCCTTAACCTATTCTCAGTTCAGCTTTGAAAATCAGCATTGGTGTATGAAACCAGCGATCATGGGTTCAAAATGAATATTTATCTTCAGAACATCGAGAGCGTTCTCCTAACGGAGTCACCATTTTTTGTGCCTATTGCACACACACCCCATTCGGAATGAGGACCCTCTCTTCCAACTTTTTCTTGTCGGGTCCTTTTTGCTTCACCTCATTTTTGCATCCTAAAGTGTCAACATATTCTCAAAAGTCACATTTAAGTTGACCAAACCTGGCCCCCCTTGAAAATGTTAAGATCTTAAGCATTTTTGGGTTTCCCTTATCTGTCAGCCTCTCTGACATCTGCAGCCCCTCTTGGGCCCAGACCCTTGGGCTTATCCTTTCAGGTTTCTCCCTTCGGATTTTCATTCCATCTTCGTCATTGCTGATGACCGGCGTCCAACGTCTTTCCAGCCTACCGGGCCCGACCTTCTGGGATTCCCTTCCCGGGTTTCCTCTTTGAATTAGCCATTCCAAACGACCACCAGCTTCCGTCTCCCTGGACCTCAGACCCCGGGTTCTTTCCCGCCGTTTTGACTTAACACCAAGCAAATTTTAAACCAACCGCAGGTCGATGTCTTTCTAGCCACCGAGCTCTGGATCATCTGCCGCTGCTATTAAAATTTGAATTCACCGACCCTATCTACTACTGTATAGGAATTTAATTATGACATTAATTACATGCAGGTCTATATAAACATGTTTTCGCCTGTCATTTTCACATGACAGTAAAATTTTGAAAGCTCGACGACGCCCCGACATCTTCCACCTTCGTGCCCAAATCCCTCTTTCTTGTTCTTCATGAAATATGACATCGAGCTTCTCTGGGAATTGAGGGTATGTTTCTCGCCACCCCTGCTTTCCATTTTTTAAGGAATTTAAACATCAAAATCAAGAAAGGAATCATGTAAATTCAAAACCTGGTATAGTAGTGCCATGACCTAAAAACCCATGTTTTAAAATTTGCAAAATCAATCATCTGATAGACCAAATCGAAATTCAGGAGTTGACCTTTCTGTCACTATTCTTCGGAACAGGCAACCACCTTCTTCGAGCTGAGCCTTGTCCGCGCTTGTTCCTAAAATTTGGACTTCGAAAATCTTGTTGGGACCGAACTTGTCTCGGGTCCCGGCCTCCGGACTTCCCCTCTTGGGTTTTTGTTGTGCCTTCACCATCCCAAAACGGTCTTCCTTTAACATCCTTCCGGACCTCAGAATCCGGGCGCGTGGTGTCCATCTCAAACTTACTAAAAAATAAAATAGCCAACCTCACCTCAAACACTGGTGTTTGGATTTTTATCTCTGAATTTCCACGTCTGTTTCGCCATTTTCGACGGTGGACTCCGTTCGTCTTCCCGGAACCTCGACCCCGACTCTGCAAATTTCATTGCAAACTTACACAAAAGCCAAACGTCCAAAGTGTTACCGGACACTGACCTCTAGAATTCCCTGATCAGGATTCTATGTCGTTCTCGCCATCTCGAATGACTTTCCCCAAATGTATTTCTGACTCCCGAACCCCGGTCTCCTTTTCGCCAAGCATAAGGTCTAAACGAAGATCATAACGTCCGAACACCCTCCAGACCCCAGACTTCAAATTTTTGTCTCTGGGATTCCATTTTGGTTTCGTCGTTCCAAACAGGCAAACCTGACCATCTTTTCGGCCTTTGGGTCCTGACCCTTGGTTCACCGCCGGGCTTTCCCAACTCTTGAATTGGTCTCCGAGGATTACCCTCTAGACTTTTTTCCCCAGATTTCCACCTGCATTTCGTCGCTTTGCATGGTTGTCCCATGATAACTTCTCGATAATGGCAACCTAAACTCCAGAATCTGGAGCCTGAAATTTCGTCTTCCCTACACCGTTCCAAATGGCCTTCCGGCAGCTGAGGTCTAAATGCCTAAATGAGAGCTCGGATGACCTCGAAATTGAAATCGGACTTCAACCCACTTCAAAAAATTTGGTCTTCTTTCACGCCAACCCTTAATTGATCAAATCCATGACCGCAGTGATTTCTTCGAGGATTATCATGACCTTGTAACCTTGCTAAGCAGAGTAATGGGTCTTCCTACTGTGACCTTCTTCCAGGAATGGATGTTTTACTTTATGAAGAAAAATCTTCGTGGTGATGTTGCCTTTAACTGGGGAGAAATAATAAGCAATTGCTTCCACGAGCAATTTATCAAAGTGAAGAAGACCTCTAAGTTCTACTCAACGTGATGCCCAATGTGGTGTCAGGGAGGGAGCTCAAGCCTTATGATAGATACCCTCAATTGCAATACATAAACTTCAAGAGGGATTATTGCAGGGTGAATGATGACTTAATTTCCTACATCATCTGGCTACTTGGAGGGGATTTTCAGAGAAGAGTATCCCATAGTGTCAGAGCCCTCCTCAGGCAGTACACCTTCTTATACATACAATTCTCCAGGTTTACATACATTCGCACCCAAGGATTCACGAAAAGGCCAAACAAGTTGCCTCGGTAACCCAATGACTAGATCATACTATTAGAGCTGACCTGGTAGTTGTGCCACATTCATAATATTCTAAGAAGAAAACATTTGGCAAGGATGCCTTAACCTATCGGCTTTGACTAGGGGATGTATAAGATCCATACCTCCAAATGTGTAGGGAATTCAGAAAAAGAGTTGGCCAAGTACCACTTCTAACAGTATATAGCTCGACTGTGGATGGACCCTTATGGTCATATTAGAAAAGCATTGGGACCCAAGTATGCCCACCTCCAAAATGTTGAGGATTTCTTGGTGAATTGCAAGGATGATCTTGAGGTGCAGTTGCGGCACTAAATGCGCATGACTACCCTCTACGTGTGAAGAGTGAACTTGTGCCCAGTTAAGGACCAACTTGAAGAAGATGAAAGCACGGTGATTGACCCAGGATATAGTGTTGTCGCCAACCTACCACTGCCTATGATCGATTGGGATGAGCAAGAGGTTGATAACCTTGACATACTCACCAATCCTGTGGAGGCCTGAAGAAAGGCATGGATCAACCAGCAAGTGGCATAATTGAAACAATAGGGAGTTGCCTTAACATTCAAGGGACTCAAAAGTGAGCCAGGTGGCTTTGATGGTGGGGTGTCTATTGCGACAACTGCAGAAACCTCCAAATCCCCACCATCTATCAAAACCAAAAAAATAAAGGAAGCTAGTAAGGAAGGACCTAACTCGAAGGTTTATGCTCGAAAGGCTTCGAAGGGCAAGCCTTCCAAGAAGCAAAAGAAAACAACCAGGGTTGTTGAGATGTCGGTCATACCTGAAGATCCGCTCCTTGAGGGTAGAGAGGAAGATTCTAACCCACCAAGGTCTCCCTCTGCTACAATTATTGCTGCTATTACCACTATCCCACATACTTTGCTTGCATCTTCTGCTTCATCCCTGCCTGTGATAGACATCTTTGTCCACCTTTCCTCAACTTCTCCAATCATTTAGGTCATATCGGTGGATTCATCCTCTGCCACGACCTTGCCGGTCTCTTCTTCTTCTATGTCTCCTTCCCTTCCATCCGCTTTCGTTGCTACTATGCCTTCCCTCAATCTCCTAGAATCCTTCATAAATTACATGTAGAATGTGTCATCCAAGTTTTTAGGGATGCTTACTAGTCCAATAGTCCAAGCTGCAATAGCCCAAGCTATGGCTAACACTCCAACTCTCCCTCCCCCAACCAAACCATCAAGAATGGAGGCGATAATGCAAATATCCGAGCTTGAGCGACAATAGCTAGAGGCTGCAAAGGGGCTCGAGGATGAAGAATTTGAATATCATGAGCATCGGATGTTTGAGCTTTGATAGATCGACGAGGTGGCATATGAATCCTCCAACAAAAGCATCAATTAGATAGAAATTGAATTGATCCATGAAACACATGATCCAAAGCTCGACGCCGAATGGAGCAAGAAACTTAAGGAAATTGAGGATAAACAAGTTGAAGATTAGCTTACAGTCGAAGAAGTTACTACTCTAGAGATTGAGTCCAGCGAGTCTCCAACTGAAAGACAGGGTTGAACTCCAAAGCATGAAGAGACATCCCCCCATGTGAATGAGCAAGAGGATAGGCTTGAGGAACATGAACATGATCAAGATAGAGAGGATAAGGATGTTGAAAGAGAAGATCCCTCTGACAAATAGTTTCCCAAGTCTCCTGCCAACCCTATGATGCTCATACAGGACTCCAAAGAGGAGAAAGAGGATGCAAGAATTAAGAAGGAGGCCCTTGTCGTCAGAGCCATTGAACTTGGGGTAGAGGGCAACAAGGACCAAGGTGAATTACCTAGAGGAGAGCTCCAAATGCTCGATTGACTAGGGAAATAGCTTAAGAAAAGGACTCCCACCCTAAAGGATCCCAAGGCAAGGCTATAAGCCATATTGGCTAGAGCATAGATAAGCGCCAAGAAAGATAAAAGGCCAAAGATCAGATCAAAAGTAACCATGGATGCCTTCAGATCCAAGGTAGTACAAATAGCAACACCGGTAGTTGGAGAACAAGGAGTGACTGACTTATAACATCTCCACTATCAACTTGGGGGTGGCCACAAGAGAGTAGTAGGTTGACCACCTCTAGGAATCGGTTGCCATAGTGGTGCACCTTATCCAGCAGGATAAGGTTTCAAAGGAAGAACTCAAAGCACAGGTGGCCGATCTAACGACCTATATCCAACTGTGGTTTGCCCCGGATGAGCAATCCACTACGTCATCACCCCCACCTCAGTTGTTGTCTCAAGAGAAGATCAATAAATTGGAAAAGAGAAGGAACTTGGATAAGACTATTAAAAACTGGTTCCGGTAAGTCTTAGACATGGGAAACACAAGCATCAACTTGGCGATCTAAACCGCAAATAAGTTCTTGGAAGTGCAGAGAACTCTTGAGGGTACAAGGCAAGTCTGCGAGGAGTTCTCGAGGAAGTATAGAGCAGCCTACCCGAAAATTGAATTCATACTCGTGTTGCCAAGCAAGGTTTGGGAGAAGGACCTTGCCCTCAAGGATGATGACCAATAGTTAGTGGATGTATGGAAATGAGATTTTGATCATTGGAGGGGAAATATAGAGCAGATCCTGAAATGGGTAGTTCCAAATATCGAATGGGCCAAGGAGGCCAGGGAAGATTGCACTCGGTACCTTAGGCTAATGATGGGTTACAAGTTGTCCGATGTTGAAATTAATCCGAAGAGCATAAAGCCCCACTTCTTAAAGAACATGGAAGATGGGATGTCGACTGAAGTCACCACAAATTTCATGAGTTTTGTTGCTCGATCCTTCACCTAGTCTGAGCATTTCAGAAGCAATACTACCAAATATGATGACGACTGGAAGAAGCTTGTTAACAACTCCCAAGAACGGAGCTACCAAGTGCTACGATTGTAATTCATGGAGGTGGAAAAGCTTAAGCCAATGAATAAGTATGAGGGCAACCCTATCATCAATGAAGAGTTCCTAAAAGAGTAGCTACAACAAAAGATGAAATTGCTATAGTGTTTTCACTAGATGACAAAATAGGGAAAAGATGAAAGGTGTTTGAAAAATGTAAAATATTTGGGGGTTGGTGAAACCCTAGTGTAAAGTGAATCTTGGCCACTCATTTTTATTTTTGAAAACTATAAATAGGGCTCTCCTCCTCTCATTTTAAGGGAGTTGAGTTTTTGTAAAGGCATGCTGCATATATTTTAATAGAAATACATTGACTTGGTGCATTTCTGGATTTCTTCTCATGTTGCGTGATTCTTCTCCCATTATTTAAAACTTTACTTCCAATTATTTTGGTTTTCTAGTTTCCTTTAGTTAGCTTTAGTGGACTTAGTATGTTGTCTTTGGTTATGAAGTTTTCTTTTGTGTGTATGCTTTCCTTGTCCACACTTTTGGTCATTTGTTGCTAGTAGGTGACTGTGTAAAGTTAGTTTGGACCGTAATTCCATAGTTATTCTTTAAACTTTGTCTTTTTTCACATTTACGTGGTGAATGAATGATGAATATCTGCAGTCCTTAGAAGATAGCATAGATTTCATGATACTATGAGAATTTTGGTTAAGTGAAATCATATTTTAGGAAACCGTCTGCAGTAGAAACCTCCATGATCACTATTCATTGATAGTTGCAGATCTAGGAATCTTCCTTCTTCCTTGCCTCTTTTCCTTATTTTTAAGAAACAACCTATGCTAAGGTTCATTGCACATTGTAAAGCCAAATCTGACGAAACAATGGAGTCTAAGACTGTTGTTTGAGCCTACAACAAGGTGTAGTAATTTCCTATTTGAAGAACTCAATTCATTGACCCACTCTAAAGATGTATTGTAGTTTTTATTTTTGAATAATACATGAGTCATGAATGCTTTTTGAGGCTGGGGTTTTCTCTCTTGAGGTTTTTTGTAGGGCATATCTTGTGTCATATTTTCATAGGTATATTGTGTATTCTCTTGCATGTGGATTCTAAATACTTATTTGTATAGTCTTTTGGATTATATATAAATTTTCAAATTAGATGGTTGTATGTTTTATTTCATTTAGTATCAGATTCATGATTGTGGTTGTATAATCCTAGGTTGAGAAAATATTTTTTAATTTTGAATCTATGGTCTTGCATGAGAGAATGAAAGACATGGCAAGATATCAAGGTTTTGCAGGTTATTCATTACAGATCTGATGGTTTTGTGTTTGTTGTTATGATGGTTTGTTTGTAAATGTGGGGTGTGAGAAATGTTAGGTCAAATGGGTTTCTTGGACGTGCATTTAAATGAGGGTTTTATGGAAGAAATGTTGCAAATGACCCCTAGAACAAAATGGACCTCATTGTTGGATCTGAGTTGGTCGAGAAATAAAAAATCATATAAAATATGAACTATTTTCTCACTATAAAAATATATAATTTGTTTGGCCTACCTATCCATACACTTGTATGACTGTCTAATTCGCCTGTTTGCAAAAAAAATATTTAAAAAGATAAAAACCCTATGAGGAAATTTTTAGCGACCTGCAATTTAAAAAAAATTAAAATTAAAGTAAAACAAAAAATAATAGTGGGGGATCCACATACCCCCGATCACACCTATGTAGTACCATGTACCAGTAGTACCAGTAGGGTGACTTGTCGATACAGGATGTCAATATCACCGCCAACACTATCGGTCGTTGGTAGCGGGCCACCCCGATAGGGAGTGGCTAGAGGCCCCCATTGGGAGGGAGGGGGTTAAAATACTTTAAACTAGCTACATAATTTTTTTTAAATACTCACTTATAATTTTTCATCCCATTTTTTATATTTATTAAAAAATTATGCCACCACAATGGGAAGCATTTCCTGTGTAGTGCTACTGCCACCAACAAGCCACTCATGCACCACTAGGATTGCCTTTATATACCAAGATTGGGAAATTTTCTTCTAGGAGGTATAACTTTCACCTAGATGGTCTATTTTTCAATGTCTTATAATCATCAGAAAGCTCTATCCATGCACCACATTGTGGTACATGTTTGATTTCGTGATGTTTATGTTTTAACTAGTCTTTGGAGCCTAAAAGCTAGATGTTGTTGGTTTCAGGGTTTTAAGCATAACTTTTGCATATGGAATCAGGTTTTTGATTTTGAATAGGTTTTGGAGAACATCTTTAGTGTAATTCATAGTGGTTCTTATGATATTTTAGTTTGATGAGTAGAGAGGGTTGTGTACATATTTGAAAGCTTGTTACATCCACATTAAATAAAAATTAACAAATTACACATATTCCACATAATAAAAAAAAGGCATGACATGTGTCAAATATACAAAGAAAAGAGACAAGGAATTATAT
Organism: Sequoiadendron giganteum; assembly: GCA_007115665.2. Taxonomy (NCBI): domain Eukaryota; kingdom Viridiplantae; phylum Streptophyta; class Pinopsida; order Cupressales; family Cupressaceae; genus Sequoiadendron; species Sequoiadendron giganteum. Next base: position 950,716,306 of record CM021100.1, on the reverse strand, counting down.
TAATTCATAAATTTTAGAGTATATATAGTGAAAACATGGAAAAACATAAAGAAACATATTCCTTACAATAGACCACATGGTCAAGACCAGGATTATAGGATGAACCATAACAAGGACCTTCCTGATAGGATTTTTGTGAAATTTAACTCCTTTGACCATATCAAAAGGTGAGAACATTGTTGGAGTGTGTTTCCACCCTACTATGAAGTGATTCACTTCCTCAAAATTCTTCTTGAAAGAAGAATACCCGACCTAGCTCAAGAAAAACTAGTAATGTAAAAATTATAGGAGTAATGGAATTATGAAGTGACATAACTATTTTAGGTTTTTTTTATCATTAAACCCTAAAAAACAACTAAAGGAAAGCCAAATCTTATGATCAAGAACTTCAATATTAGGGTCCAACGAACAGGAGATGGATTTAACACTTTTCTCCCCTACACTTTAGTATTTGTAGGACCTAGGTATTGCAAGGTGTGACCCTTGGTCTCCTCTTCCTATGGTAGGCATATTCCAGCACAATGCTTGGGATTCATGACATGGTTTAACCGCCTCTTGTGGATCTTGTCTTGTATAAATCCATCGGTTGTATCAGGCATTAATAGGTCTATCTTTTGGTGCACTGGAAACCGCTTGTGCAACACTAGGTGGGTATCCCTATATGTAAAGAAAATGGACTTCATACAAATGAAAAGGGCCTATAGGGCTAGCTACACCCCTTATTCTAATTTAATTTTAGGTATGAAGCAAGAAACATAAACAAAATATAAACTAATAAAGGAGGGAAAATGTTTTTGAATATTATTTAATTTTATCAAATATTTAAGCTTTGAGATCTAGGTTGACCAATGGCTTATCCACACAGAGTCTAGAAATAAAGTAAAAATCCTACAACAGACCAAACTTTGGCTTCTAATAAATTTACTGCCTTATAGTAAGAAACAAAAAAATGAAAAATATTATCAAACTACTTGAATATCCATATTGCAGCACCACAACCCAAGATAAATTAACTAAAAAAAAAAATAGTCCATTCCTTGAATAGAAGCAAATAATTCTTGAAATCATAACAAAAAATGTGATAAGAGCACCAGAAGATAACCCTTGATTATCTTGATTCAAAGGTAGAAAGAAAAACAATAAAGAGAATGATAAACTAATATTCAACACTTGATATGATACAATGTGTATTTAGGTTATTTGCTACTATTACAAAGAAAAAAATTACAACATTTATTCTCTGAGTTTCAAAGGAATTAGCTATTCAAATTGAGACCTATAAAAATAATTATAAAAAATGAGAGGGAGAACCCTTTGAAAGAAAACAAAAATTTCCTTTATATTTTAGGAATAACTCAAAAACAAACAACGCACAAACCCTAACCCAACTAGGGTTTTCCAAAATAACAAAAAATATGACCTAGGCCACAAAATCTAATCATACCATGAACAAAATCCATCATGTAGCAAAAACTAGTTAGATGAATTAACTCCATTTCAGACAGAAGGGATGGAATACTCCTTGAATCACATGACCAAAATTTCCTTCATCCTTTAGAAATTCACGAGAAAGAAAACAAAATTATAGGAAAGAACTTGAGGAAAAAACCAAATCAAATCCTTGCAGAAACATGACATATAGATCTAAGAAGATATAAGAAATAACTACCCTAGGTATCCATGTTGACCCACCACATTAATGAGTAGAAAAATCCTAAAGAGAACCCCCATGAAACCTATAGAAAATCATGGAAAAGGAAGGAGCTATGACAGAGAGGATGCCAGTCGCACATAAAGAAGGCATGGGAAACATCCCCATTAATGAGAGTAGGTAAAAGTACCATTTAAGACTATTTACACCCAATAAAAATAAACTCCAGTAGTTGAGAAACTAAATGCAACATTAATGGAACCATCATCAAAACATGTTCCAATCACGAGAATTATCAGGTTGTCATACTTTAGAGTTTCACCATACTTCATACTCCATCAGGTGTGGTGCAGGGGCACCAATTGAGCAAGTTTGGTTTTATATGATTTAATGTATAGTTTAGAGAGTTTTTGTCATTTTTCATTAAATAAGGTCTTTTAGACCATTTCTTGATGTAATAAGTCCATTTTAGTGGTCATTAGATGGTTAGGATGTTTTAGTTGCAAATTTGGCAAAATATGCAAAACATGTCATTTTTAAATTTTGTAAGAGTAAGAAATGCAAAATGGGGAAGTTGAACAGTCATGGAAGGAAAAAGGTCATTTGAGGTGTTGTTTTTCAATATTTTATTTTTAGAGGGAGTTTATATATGTTGGAGAATCTTGAGTGAAGAGAGAGGTTGATGATTTTGTCAAAGTTTGATCAATAAAGGCTCTGTTTTATTTAGAAATTCTACGTTCTTTTCTCTTTTATAATGTTGTTGTAGTCAATTGCATGATTTCTTACCGAAGGAAATTTATTATAAGTGTTTTTATTTGGGTAGAGGTATGTGTTAGGTTCATTTTGGTTCCTATATCACCGAATCCCTTTGAGTTTTGAGTTCTTGGTAGTTGATTTTAGTAGGCAGGTCTAGAAGTCTAAATTTCAAGTTTTGAGGTCATGAAGTGATTTAATGGCTCATTCCACCTAATGTATATATTGTAGCTCAGTGGAATGAGTCAATTAGGATAGGAATATGGATAGATTTTGATTTTTGGAGTAGGGGAGATCGGTCTGGAGTCTTGGCATGAAGCCTTGGTTGTGAAATGTGAGGATTTGAGTGAATTTGAATGGTTTAAAAGTGTGAATGGATGAGATTCATTGGGTCAGTCATTTGTGAGGGTCATTTAAGCATGTACAGACATCCTATGGTATTTTTTGGATCATGTTGGTTGTGAGAGTTAAGTGTGGGAAGATTTTTTTTCAATAAGGTTCCTTGGGAAACCTAGTTTTGAAGGCTTAAAGTGAGGGTTTAGTTGATTGGTACCTTGGTGAGAGATTAGAGCTCTAAAAGTTATGGAATATTGAGTTTGGTAGCCTAATGTAAGACTTTCCTTTTGAGTTCGAGTGATTTTACAAATTTTTATGAGGTGTATCTTTACAAAAGAGGCCTAATTGGCCTAGTTGCCCCTATGGTATAATGAGATTTTGAGGTTTTTCCTTCAAAGGAGTTCATAGTGATCTTGTGGTATGTTTTAGGGAATGAAAAAATGGTATCCAAAACTTTTGGTACAATCTAGAGAATTCATCTGGATTTTTAGTTGTGTTTGGCAGTCCCTTGAGAGAGGACTACTAGCTAGTGAAGGCTTGAAATGGGTTTGTTGCTAGGTATGGTTCTCTATGATTTGAGAGTAGTTTAGCTGAGTTTGTATGAGTATTTTAATCTTGTTATATGCCTCTTAAAGTTCATGTGAAGGTCTGAGACCCTTAGTGTGAGTTGGAGCCATTGGTGACCTACACCTTTGAAGAGTTTTGTGAGTGTTTGGAGAACCGGTCAAGGAGTCAAGTTTGTGAATCTTGGTACTAATCTATTTGTTTGTGAAGGAGGCCCACCTATCTCTACATCAAGGTGCTGGGGTTATAGCTTATCACTTATCAAAAATAAGTTAATGTGTAAGGGGGAAGGGAAATTAAGTAAAGGGGAAACACAATCCCTGATCCTTGAAAGGCCATCAGAGATTGGAGGTCAAGAGTCATCTTATCGCTTACCTCTTACCACAAAGTGGTAAGAGGTAAGATAGAAGTACGAAGCCTGAAATTCTGATCAATAAGGACTTAGTAAAATTTTGAAAGAACCAATCAATGGAGGGCAATCTCAAAACTTGATAGGAGGAAGAAATTTAAAGGTGGAGGAAAGAAGACGAAAGCTTTTTTGTTTTATGTGTTGGGAGGAAACCTTATGGCTTATCGCTTGTACCATAAAAGGTAAACGGTAAAGGGGATAAGAAAATACCAATGGCCAAAAGAAGTCTTCAGACATCAAGGGAAGTTCTTACCTCTTACCTTAACACATGTAAGAGTTAAAGGGGATGGCTAATCACTGAACTCCAAAGAACTCATTGGGGGTCAAGGGTGAAATGGAGGCTTACCTCTTACCATAAAAAATGGTAAGAGGTAAAGAGTAATCCTAAAGTCCAACCTATAAAAAATCAGGACCTAGTTAATTTTTAAAAGGAAGGGAAGGTGGTAGAGGGAATATAGATGTAGGGAAGAAGATAAGAGAAAGCCTAAAAATTCCATACTTGACCAAAATTTGGGATTTTTCAAAATGAGGCATTTATTATAGGGGTGGAACAAGCAAAAAAAGGTGCCAGTAGTGGCTCTATTTGGGGATGCATGCTTCAATGAAGGATGGAAATATTTCAGATCTCTCAGGAAGTAGATATTGGTGTAATATCCATTAGGCTTTGAAACTGCCCAATTATCAAAATTATTGATGGCCCTAGGCCACTAAATGAACAATATAGCCAATGCTTGTCTATATCAAACACCAATCTACCAAAGGAGCTAATATCCCTTAACCCAAATGTTTTTTCACACCATAGTAGCAAGGGTAACCTCATTCCAACCATCATAAACATATCGTTACTTCTGAACAAGTGAAAAATTGCTCCATTTTTTATCTTGCCACTGCATGGTAACCACATAATGTAGGTCACCTCGCTACCACATATTGCATTTTCTAATTTTGTACTAAGTGGAAAAAATTTAGAAATTTGATTAGCACCATATGAAACTATGGTATCCTCATACTAGCTAGCCACCTCAAATGAATCAAGGCAAAGAGAAAATGCCTCAAATTCACATGGAAATGAAAAATATGCCTCTTCATAATGCTAAATTGCAAAGGGAGACTCATCCTCTAACAATTCAAGCTGAAAACTTTGAACCTTAGGCATATAAGAAACATGAGCAATCAGGAAGTCACCAACTTGGATAAATTTTTGTTGCTTAACACCACCACAAGATGCATGTTGGTTCCAAGTGAGGTCCTCAACATTAGGAACACTAACTTCTGCATTGTGAGAAACAACATCTTTATCACAAAGAGATGTATCATATATGAATTCACTTAGAATAGGGACCATGAATGCCAAGCATAGCTTGGGATCATCTATGTTGATGCAAACCTCATCAACACATCCATTCACTCCATGAGACATTTTGTGTGAAGATTTGCACTCTTTAGATTGTGGGTATGTGCAGGATCATCATGGAAAAAATAGGTCATTAAGTGGCAATAAAAAGACAAAAAATCAGAGTTAGACAACTTGACATAAAAATTTGAATAAGTTATCTATATTATTTCAAAAAAATGTAAAAAAAGAATCTGTAGCAAATTGAATGTAGTTTCTAAACTACTAGACCTTTATTTAAAAAAATAAAATCTATTTGGTGAAAATTTGAAATTTCAATGCATTAGTATTTAAATTTCAAGGTAAAACTAAGAAGTAGGCGTCTGTTTGACCACCCTAACCACAATAAAATAATCATATTTTTTTATAAGATTTTATATATAAGTAGATGACTCATGTTCCGATATGATGCAAATTTTTTATAATTTTTTTCCAAGTAAATAATTAATTATGATTTTTTTATTACAGATTTAAAAAAATATAAAAGCTCGTTTGTCTAACCACCTTAACTTGGTCAAAAATTCATGAAATTCAATTTTTTTTTTAAATCCTATAGTATGCAAAGCATAGAATGTGACACATGTTTTAGATTCAAAAAAAGTGATACTGTTTGAAAGTTATAGATGTTTTTCTATCAGCCTATCAATCAGGACTTTACTCATAATTCTAATAGAAAATGAATAATAATTATTGATTAAATTTAAAGTAATGAATAATTTATATTGGTGGAAAGTTGAGAATATCCTCTAAAAACCCTTTTTGTTTCATCAATTTTGGATTAAAAAAAAAATTGTCAGCCACATGGGTCATCATATGGCTTACATATCGCCAATTTTTGGCCCATCATGATCCTGCACATACCCTTGTCTCTCTATTTCAATATCTTGGTAATATTCTAAGACATATGTGCCACAAAAATTAAACCTATGGCACACATCTATGGATCTCATCTCAACAACATTACCCTACCATGACTGACTTGAAGTCCACTACTCATGAGGAAGACTATGAGCTACATGCCTTAAAAAAAAAAATTCATAGGCATCCATTTGATTGATGCAATCACATTCCTCAAGTGAAAATCATCATAAAAAATGTCATCATTTGTACCAACACTTATCTTTAAATTTTCTTCTTCATGTATAGCTACATCTATGTTATCCCCATGCAAAGATTCAATGACAACTTACAAACTAGAAAAAGGGACAACAAAAGGTAAGAAATCAAACAAGGAAGCAATTTATTTCTCATCACTTACATCACCATCATATGCATGCATAATATAATTAGTTTCTTGAGCTGATTCATCAAATGAATATCTTGCATACATATCTTCTTCTTTATCCATACTACTGCAAAAATCAATAGTGTCATACACCTCACCATCAAATTGGAAACCATCATTGGTTCCTTCATTGCAACTATCCATAGATGGTTTCTCTAGCTGCAGATCACTACACACTCTATAACTCTCATATAATATAGAGGGTTGGATTTTTATCTCTATAGTTTCAAAATCAATAGAAGGCATGATATCAAATATTTCTTTTATTTTATCATACCTTGTAGCTTGGCTGCTATTCTTGCACTCTGTTTAAATACACACATATATTTTGTGGCCTACTCAAAATAAAAATATTCACCACAACAAGATACATCATTACTTTCTTCTACTATACCATCTAGACTCATTTGTTCAAGCCTAGAAAGAGTATCGTCACATAATTGAGATCTAGGAAACCAAAACCATAATTTCCTATAATTTCTTTAATTTTTGAAATCCATTGATACACGCATTCAAGGGTAGGAGCTTCAAATCAACAGCCATGGCACTCAGACCTGGCTCAAGTATTTCATTAAAAAAATCAATACATGTACTACATCAGGTCTATTTAATGTTTATATAGCGAACAAAATTTTCATGAACCTATCATCAAAATCATATGAGGATTCACTCTCATATCTTTTTATGTCACATAATGCATCAAGAGGTGACATTTATTCAACCATAGGTTCATATTCTTCAAAATTTTATTGACTATGCATAAGCCTATTGTCAGATAAACATTCATTATTCACTTCACCAAATTGATCCATGAATAGTATCTCAAGCTCGTGTATGAACAAATAGAATGCTTAGGAAGATTACAAAACCAATCTCAAGCATCATTTTCTAAATTTCTTACAAAAAATTCATGACCACATCTTCCATTGCTATTTGAAAATCCACCATCAAATTGTTGAAAACCTATACATGTCTTGATGTTGATTCTTCTAGATCTCCTCTAAACTTAGGAAGTTATTCATTTATTTCTCTTAGGACAGAGTGTGGATAACCTTAGATTTAAGAAAAATCTAGAGGGCTATATCTTTCTATAGAAAATCATTTTCTTTTAGGATATGACTATGGTTCAGTCATGGTAGAATAGCTTGTAGAGGGGGAACCCAACTGTTAATACATATTTTCTACTAAAATTACCCTCTACAACCATCTTCTTTAGAATATCCATCTTTATCAACTCCCTTTTCTACTAGTGCCTTAAAGCACTAAATAAGGGACAATATTTACTAGAAATTTATTGGATAACCTTCATACAAAATATAATAGATAAATACTTTAAACTATTGCAGACCAACATCTTGCTCCAAGATCTCTCCACCTGCACACATAAAAGGGGGAAAATGTTGGGGGGATATTTAGGGGTCTACCTTAGTCAGACCCCTATTTTTTTGTTTCCACCTCCATAGACAACCAAGTTTGCAATGATGTAGAAATAATGCGATAAAGATGGAATACAAGCAAAGTACACCAAAAACACAACAAAACAGTAAAGTGCTAGCTCAACCAAACAATAGAGAAGATGAATGAGGAGATTACCACCTCCATCCAAAGTGCTCGAGGCTATTGGAGGAGACAGATGAGAGGAACTCAAGTCTCTATTACAATGGATTCATCCTGTGCTTGCTCTATCGAAGTGATGGAGTGATAGATTGTTGTTTGTTGATGGTGTTTTTATGCACTTCTCAACACAGGTAATACGCAGGTGCATTACCTCTCTTGAAAGACAATCTTCCACAATCAAAGTGCAGAACACTACCCCAAGGTCTCTCGGATGTCAGGTCATGACGATGCTTGGAATATATCAGTTATTTGATGTGATTGTTGATTGGATAACCTTCATACAAAATATAATAGATAAATACTTCAAAATATTGTTGACCAACTCTTTTGATGATGTAATATTTTTTTATAGAGCTCCCACCTCTTTAAAAGAGGAAAAGATCTTCAAGAAGCAAGAAGATCCTTCCAAGATCTAGGTTATTTCTAAATTCTCTCCACTTGCAGAGCACCAGACTTTAAGAACACACCAAAAATGTTGCAATAGGTTCCTTCTTCAAGTATGAAGGTACATGGATCATTCGACTCTTCTTCAATGGATGATTCTCAATTTATCCCTAGTAGGGTCACCAACCTGTTGGTGGCTTGGATGGGGAGCTCCAACTTTACAACAATAATAGATATTACTAGAAATTATTTGTTCTTTCCCTAATAGATTCACTAATCTATTGGCATTTTTTTTATGTTGAACCTTGAAAACCCTCTAAAAGATAGCCAAATATTATGCTTAAGGACTTCAATATTAGGGTCCAATGAACATGATATGGATTTAACACTTATCTCCCCTACACTTTAGGCTCTACATGACCTAGGTGGGTATCCCTATATGTAAAGAAAATGGACTTCATATAGATGACAAGGGCCTATAGGGCTAGTTATACCCAGTGTTCTCATTTTTTTAGTTCAAGTATGAAGTAGGAAGCATAAAGAAAATCTAAACTAATAAAGCAAGGAAAAGGTTTTTGAAAACAATTTGATTCTATCAAAGATTTAAGCTTTGATATCTAGGTTGACCGGTGCTTTATCCACACAAAGTATAGAAGTGAAGTAAAACTCCTACAACAAACCAACCTTTGGTTTCTAATAGCCTTACTTCCTTATAGTAAGAAACCAACAAATGAACAATATTATCAAACTACTTGAAGATCCATATTGCAACACAACAACCCGCGATAAATGAACTAAAAGAAAAATTACTCCATTCCTTGAATAGAATCAAATGATTCATGAACTCATAACACAAAGTGTGAGAAGATAACCAAAAGATAACCCTTGATTATCTTGATTCAAAGATAGAAGGTACAACAATGGAGAGAATGATAAACTAACATTCAACACTAGATATAATATAATGTGTATTTAGGTCACCTATTGTTATTACAAAGCAGAAATTTACAACATTTCTTCTTAGAGTTTCAAAGGACTTATCTATTCAACTTGAGACCTATACAAAAACTTAAAAATAAATATAGGTTAACCCTTTGAAATACAACAAAACCTACCTTTATAGTTTAGGCATAATTCAAAAACAAACAACACACAAACCCTAACCCAACTAGCATTTTCCAAAATAACAAAAAAATCTAACCTAGGGCGCAAAATTTGATCATACCATGAGTAGAATATATCATGTAGCAATAAATTAGTTAGATGTATTAACTCCATTACAAACAGAAGGGATGTAATTCTCCTTGAATCACGTGGCCAAAATGTCTTCGTCCTTGGGCAAGAACTTGAGCGAAAAACTAAATAAAATCGTTGCAGAAACATGGCGTACAGATTTAAAAAGATATAATTAATAACTGCACCAAGTATCCATGTCGAGCCACCACAGTAATGAGCACACATGTATTGAACAAAAGTACTATGAAATCCATAAAAAATAATGAAAAAGGAAGGAGCTCTGATAGAGAGACTGTCAGCGACACATAAAGAAGGCATGGGTAACATCCCCATTAATGGGAGTAGCTAAAAGTAGCATTTAATACCACTCTCACTCTCTAAAAATCAACTTTGGTCGCTGAGGAAGTAAATGCAACATTTATGGTGCCTTCATTAAAAAAAAAAAGGAATCGTGAGAACTATTGGGCCGTCAGATTTTGGAGTTTCACCGTACTTCATACTCCATTGGCACCACAACATCATAGATTGAGTGTTAGGATTGTAACTTACCAATTACCACAAAAAGGTAATGTAAAGGGTAAGGAAGTAAAGGGGAAACCCAATCCTCGATCCCCAAAAGTTCTTCAAATATTAAAGGTCAAGGGTTAGCTTATCGCTTCCCTTTACCACAAAGTGGTAAGGGGTAAGAAAAAAGTGCAAAGCTTGAAAGTCTGATCAATAAGGATCTAGTTAAATTTTGAAAGAATCAATTAATAGAGGGGAAGCTCAAAAATTGATAGGAGGAAGAAATAAATAAGGTGGAGGGAAGAATACTTTGAGGCATCGAGCACTGGGAAGACACCTTAGGGCTTACTACTTACCATAAAAGGTAAATGATAAAGTGGATGAGCAAACACAAATCATCGAAAGAAGTCACAGACATTGGGGGAAGGTCTTACCTCTTACCTTAACAAAGGTAAGAGGTAAAGGGGATGGTCGATCCTTGAAATTTGAAAATAAAACACTTGGTTGCTTTTCCAAAGAACTCATCAGAGGTTGAGGATCAGTTGGAGGTTTACCTCTTACCATGTAACAAATGGTAAGAGGTAAAGGGTAAGCTCGAATTTCAACTTGTGAAACATCAACACTTAGTTGATTTTGGAAGGAAAGGAAGGCAATAGAAGGAAAAAAGCTGCAGGGAAGAAGGTAAGTGAAAGCATGACAATTTCATACTTAGCCTAAATTTGGGATTTTCAAAATGAGGCATTTATTGTAGGGGTTGGCATACGAAAAAAAGGGTGCCACCAACTGTATCTAATGATATCATGATTTTTAAATACAAACAAGGAAGACACTAGAAAACAACCATCCATTCAAACCTATATAGAAATCAATCACATTAAGCAATATAACAATTCATCTCCAATGTCATTTGGACATATATTACTCATAAGAAATTAAGGCACAATCTTACATATCCCAGTGATATGGTGCATAATGAAAGTATTTCTATCACATTCATCTTAACTATATGCATACAAGTATATCAATTATAACTAAATTCATGCTTCAGTTTTCTATAACATAGAATAATATATAGGAAACAAGGTACATGTATCCATTCAAATTCATCATACCTTTCTACTTCATAGCCTTTTTACATCTAAATGAAAGTCACCATTAACTTCTAGAAGGAATCGTTTCAATAGTAGTACCACTAACATAACCTTTGAATATCACCTAAACAACATTAGATAGAAATCCATAAAGACTAAAATTAAAAATATTATATTATCTACTAAATATCTTATCATAACATCCAAGGGCATGAACATCACCATCCCCCAACAAATAGAATTAAGACTCAATATTCCATCTAATGATTTTCAACCATTATTTTCTAAGATAACTTTGAGAATCTAAAATGACAAGAAATGACTTTACATTATGATAATATTAAATGAAAATGATAGATAAATATAATATTATTTGTATGATTATTTAATATAGAAGGTCAATAAGTTTGGTGTAGTTGATAGAACGGATGGGGTAAAACTATGGAATTGACTAGCAATAGTGAGCTTATTCACATAGAAATTTTCACATATATACAACACATTATTCAAAAGATTATATCCATAATTAAGTGGATCATGAGATAAATAAAACCTACCACATTTGAAATTTTCAACCATTGAATATCTTTAGAATTTGATAGAACTAAAAAATAAAATTTATATAAAACATAATAATTTAAATACTAATACAATGACCAAATTATTAATATTAATCGTAATAAATTCCTCCACACTATTATATATCTTTATAAAATAAAAACAAAATTCAAACATATCACATATACCTACGACAAAACTCTCAAACTTTTATTTGACCACCACAAAAACACTTTTATCTTGCATTCATGTTTCCATTTGGTAGTTAGTTTCCAATTTGTTTTTGTGATCCTAGCAAACAATATTCTCTTAAAAGTCTTGAAGTCGTTCTATTAAAAGTCTTAAAATTTCATTAACCCCTTGATGGGGACCCCTTTATTCGGTAAAATCTATACTTCTCTAAAAATTTAATAGTGAAAAAATAAAAATTAACAATTCGATATTTGAAAAATGACTTATTTTATGTTGTAGGATATAATTTAGTAAAATAGAGTTTCTCAGACTTTTACACATAACAATTGATATAAACAAAACCTATAAATAATTACACCATAAGATAGATTTCAGATAGAAACATACAAGTATAATCATAAAGTACATTGCCACCAAAATGTCAAAAATGACAGAAGCTATTGATGTATTTAACAGTAAACACAAGAAACATGCAATTTCTATCTAATCCTGCATCGCAAATAGTAAAAGAACATTATTGCTAGATTTGACAGAATTTGTGTTGTTATGCTAGAGGAGGAATATATGACCTGAAAAGAGACAATGAAACATCTTACATGTGAAAAGACATTAGGAGAACCATATCAAATCCCCAAATAAAGACTTCAGTTTTTTTGTTCTATCATAAATGGCACAAATCCATTCACATCCAACATAGATACGTGGAACCTTCATAATATAACTGACTGTTAGATTGAACGCATTATTGATGGTATAAAGGTATGCTAATTAATTTGTGTGAATGCAAATGTATCACTTAATGCATAAGGAGAAAAGGAATGTTAGTAACATACTAATATGAGATACGCCATCCACAAGGGCTGAAAGAGGCCTAAAAGTTTAAATCTGCATTTCCATATTTTAGCTTCCCAGTGGAAGGAGTCGTTAAATTTGTAAATGATACCTAAGATAAAGAAGCTCCATTCTCTGGAGTTTGGATAATATTATCCATGCTTTCATTGCATGACCTCATGCTTGAAAAGACTATTCGATATAAGAACTCTGACTAACCCCAGAAAATGAAAAGTACCTACTAAGGATATGCATACAGTCCGCAACAAAGTTCTGGCAGAGTTTTTTTCTTACTTTGGAAGTATATGAGCTTGTAACTATGGCATAATGGTTATTGCCAATACCTTAAAAGAAAAAAAAGCAAATAACTAAAAACAAACATAACGTTTTAAGATGAAGAAATTAGCAATTCCATCAAAGATTTGGCTCTAAATGAAAACAGATTCATTATTCAAATTCAACGTTAAAAATGCCATCAAGGCTATAGTCTAGTAGTTGAGCAAAGGAATGTAACATATAGACATAATTTTAATAAAAATAGACCGAAATATCATTCGATCATTTGAAGACAGAAAATAAAGAGAACATTTTCGACTGGTCAGATCATTAAGTCCTAACCATCGACTCAAGGGATGCCTTTCCCATATTGAGTGTCGTGATAGCAGGATACACGCAAAGAGTTTAAGAATAGGATTTAGTAACTTCCATGCATACACGGTTTGCACGTGTAAGCACAAAGGGGATGAGGGGGGAAATATGAAGCGATTATAAATAGTTTTAGGATGAATAGGAAAATTCACCATCAGCAATTTACAATCATGGAAAATTCATTTTGTAATTAATTTTTCATGAGGGGAGTGAGGGGGGCATAATTGAACTATGAAGCGATTCTAGACTGCTCTAGGAAAATTCATCGCCAGCAATTCACTGTGGGAAAATTCATCGTCAACAATTCACGGTAGAAAATTCACCCCATTACAAATTCACCTCAAGGAAAATTCACCACCAACAATTCACAACCGTAAAAGATTTATGACATTAAAAATTTGTGATTAATTTTCTATATGAATGAATTGAATTACTGACGATAAATTTTCCTAAAACTATATTTATATATATATGCGCGTATATTCTTTGCACACAGGGCAGTGTTCTTCATACCTGACTTGATTCCATGAAGCTTAGTTAAGTTGACGTTCCAGCTTGGCGAGATGTAGGATATTCCACTGCCTCAGCCTACGCCTAGTAATGCAGAGGTCAATACAGTGTTACAATGGAATGGAAGCTGATTTCAAGTACGATTGAGCCAGAGAAGTCGTCTAGAGATTTGTGTAGCTTCCTTAGGCATATAAACATGAAACCCCTCCTAATTCTCGTTAACTATTCACATCTTGATCTTTCAAAACTTCCTTGAAACGTCCGACCTTCAAGGTATACAAGGCAAGCTCGATTGGACATTTTTTTCCCCAAAAAGACTAGTTTTTTTTTCAAACTGGCAACTATATGCCCATCTATCCATTAACTACCCATTATTATCTACTACTCCTCATTTTGCATGTGTAACTCTCAATTCTATCCCCCTTACCCAAAACAATAACCATTTGTAACCTAAAGCCACCATCATAAGAACATCACCTGCGTTCATCTCGTCCACAACGTTTATATATGAGCATGTCCTTTTGCATGCAACATGCAATTTAATGCATGTAAGTTTTATTTTTATTGCATTTTTAATAACATTTTTAATAACTTAAAAATCAATTTTAATAATGTAATTTATTTATTTTTAATTCATAACTAAATTTTTATTTGATTGTAAAATCAATTTATATTTAATGTCAAATATTTCATATATACCTAAATATTTCATATATATCTAAATATAATAACAATATAATTTTTGATCCGTGTCACACATATCTATAGGGAAGGTAATTCGCTATCGATTTTTTTTTGAAATGGAGACTGTCAGACTTCATAATTTTAAGTCGTGGGAGGAGTACTCTCTCCTTCCTGACGAAGAAAAGCTTCTATTGTGAAATGATAGCTAATATTGAGATTGTAATTTAGGGTGATCAAGCAATAATCGTCCTCCTTATTACTGCATGCTTTGTGGGTTTTGTTTCACCTAATTTTTATTTGGCAAGTGTGTTTCAACTAGAGTATTAGTTAATGGTGAATGTCGATATGGGAGGAGATAGGAGCAAGATTGAACCTCTTACCTGCAAGAGATGGATGAATAAGCACAAAATTTGGAGAATATTGAGGCATGGGCATTTTACACCCTATTTATAGAGGCTCCACGACCACGACCACAAAGCCACAATGGATTTTGTCTGTTGCTAGCACAATAGATGCTTAAAGGTTAAAGGTATGGAGTTTGTGATTAATGAAGACTTTATTTCCTTCATTACTAGGCTACTAATGGACAGTCACAATTTTTTTAAGGAGAGGAAGAGCAATGATGACACTATGGACCAATTCTTCAAATACAATGAGCAACAAAAGCTGATAAAGATGTCCTCATTGGGCTATGAAAGGACTTCGCTAAAGCAGATTTGGGCTGATATTGCAGAATTCATTATGCAGTATGTTACTCTAGACGATCGATATATTGTTGTTCTAGGGCACCATTTTACCCTATTTAATCATTATAGACATGGGTTGCATGTTTATTTCTCGTTCTTTCTCCTATTATCTTTGGAAGTTTTGGTTTATGCACACTTGAAGAATCGTAGGGCTCTGATTCTTCATGAAGGCCTCATACTACTCATCATGGAGTATGTGAGAGCCCATACTCTTGCCAAGTTAGTTAAAGGAAAGGAGAAGATCATAAGTGGTGAGTCTTTCTCGACTGACTTCGGAGACCAGTGTTGATGGTGAAGTTGAATGACATGATGAGGAGAAGAATTCTTTGGGTGGTTTTTCATCTCCTATGGTGGTCCCCTCTAGAAAAAGAATGAAGGAGATTTTAGAGAGGAAGGGTCCCGCCAAGAAGCTTGTCTTGCAGGAGTCAATCTCTCGTGGGTCCCCTTTTGCTAGTAATGATGTTGATATTATATCCAATGATTCTCAACGTCATTCTAAGGAGAGTGATGAGCTCCATGGTTAGGGCTCTGGTGTAGCTAGTCATGAGGAGAAATACTTGTTTGATGAGGCTAGGGTTAAGGTGGTTAGGGAGTTTCTATGAAGGGTCTCCAAATAGATTGCAAAGTTGAAGAAGCAGGATTTAAAGGGTGGTAGGAAGGGTAAGAAGGCTTCTCTAGATCAGGTAAAGGGTGTGGTGAAAAATGTTGAAATTAATGGTTCCCCTGTTCATGAGGAGGAGGGTGTTATGAATCCAGACAACGAGGAGGCATTGGTTGAGAGGACTATGTATGAGGAGGAGTGAATCCAAACCTTGGTAAGCCTGAGCTATTGAAAGTTAATCCTCTCTATAAGGATTTTTCATATTTGAATGATGATAATATTTCCATGTCTGATCTTTTGGATATGGCTCGTTTGGGGGCTGCATGCACTTTTAAACTTTCCAAGTTGGTTTTGCAAGAATTTAATAAGGTAAGTATTAATATTAGGGGTTTGAATGAGAATTTTTTCAACTAGCCAAAGGGATCCTATTTGGACATTCTGACTAAAAGGCTGGTTGATTCAGAATTCTCTTTTACTGGCTTCAAAACCCAATGTGAGAATCACCTTGCTGAGATGGAGGGAAGGATTAAGGAAATAAATGAAGATATTAAGAAATTATTGTAGGTTAGCCATAGCTCAGTTAAGAATAGTGTGGAGTCGCTGAAGGTTTTATTTGGTAAGATTATTCAACTCAGGGAGGATCATTTGTACTTCATTGAGATGATTGAGAAGGACCAGTCTTCCAAGGGTAAGGGGAAAAAGAATGTAAAAGAAGAGGCAAAAGGCCCATGTACCAAAACTAGGGGGATCTTTAGGAAGACATTGATGAAGAAAAGAAAGAATTAATGGGCATGGTCAATCTGCACTGCAACCAAGAGATCGATGTGGTCAACACCTTGAAAATATGAAATAGTTTATGTTTATGTGTTGTTTTTTCTAAACCTGTTCCATTTTTGTTGGGTTGTTGTTTTTGGCTATTGGTTTACTTTTGGTTGCTGATTATGCTTCAATGTCTTTCTCTTTTAACAATTTTTTTCTCTAATGTGATGTATAGGGTTTTGGGTCCCTTCAAAACCTATTTTTCCAATATAATCAAAACAATATACTTCTTATATAATTATATATATTAAATAAATTATGCAAAAAAAAAATCCAAATACTCAATAATGTAAAAGCATAGTTTAATTTTTATAATAATTTAACTTTCTCAATTTAAATGAGAAATTATGCAAGGAAACAAGATGTGACATCCTTCCCCACTAGGAAGAGACATTGTCTTGATGTATTTATTTAATAACACCATAGTATTTACAACACCACAATATGCTAAACAAACATCCAGCACAAAATCAAGCATCATAGAATACAAATAAAATATTGCATGCATAATCTCTAACTTCCCAAATCATTTATCTTTCCAAAACACAATAAGCACATCATTATTCAACTCTACAATTCAAAAAATCTCCAAGCATATTCTCACAAGGCACACTTGGCCAAACTATATATGCAAATTTTGAGAAACATCATGTGAACCTACGTGGTGTGTACAAGATTCCATTACTACCTTTCAATTTCACAAAGCTGGGTCACATCTCTCTCTAACAATGTTCTCTCCCTCAAAATGGTGTTGACCTTTATGTAGCACTCATGGAAACAACACTGCACTTTAGTCCCTGTTAGTACTCATAATTGAAATCAAATTCAAAGATTCTTCAAAACATTTCTTCTTATTCAATTAAGATTTAATTCACCTCAATGCTTTAAACAAAAGATTTTTTTTTGCACATTTTCATAGATTCAAAATTGTATTCATGCATGACATACCTGTGCTTTCCATACCCTTGTAGTTTGATAAGCTGAACAGGTTGCTTGTTATTCCTCTTCAAATTTTGTTTCTTTCTTATACACACTTGTGCTATTTTTAGCTCATTTAGAAATTAATACCTCATAGAAAAATCAAATATTGTAAGGAAAAAGACTATAACTCCTAACTATGAATATATTTAAACTGGATCACAACGTGATCGCCAATGTGCATGAGTCAAAGGTAAGAAATAATTAATCCAGTAGAGATATTCACAAGGTGGGAAATAATTGCATACTTGTTACATCTTTACATGTGTAGGTGCATAATTTAAGTATCAACATATTATTCAAAAGCGCAACACTCATGCCAATGATGGTGTACAATACAAATAATAAATAAGTAATGATATGTGGTTGTAATCTAGATGAAATCTTTGGCTTCCATCAATCCACACATGGCTAGTCAAAATACGAAAATATGATTTGGGTGCTTTTCAACTCAACCATGAGGTTTATACTTCCACAAAGGTCTTCCTACCTGAAGATCTACCAACCTTGCATGAAGTTCCTAGCTACCTCAAAAATTTTTTAGGGTAGGGGGAATCTGGTGCAAACCTATAACATCTACATGCATATATTTTTATATATAATATAGAAATGCCTTATTTATAGGATGTGGCAAAGAATTATATTAAATAAAAAATTTCTAGGATAAATCATCTTTTTCAATGATATAGGCTTTGGCCAAAGCACTTAAAAAATATTGGAATCCTCTTGAAATGAGGAAGTCCTTCTTAGTTGTTCCACATTCAACACCCATCCCAAAAGTAAAAAGCTTCATCACTCATACTCAAGCATATCAAGCATATACAAGAAGACAATGTCTCCTTAATTTAGCATATCTTGCATGAATATAAAACATACATTAATATCAATCACATAGATAAATTTAAGTCTTCTCATGATTATTCACACAATGCATATCATATTGATCATTCATCATATGTAGCAACATTTATGCCACTCACCACAAAGTTGTAAGAAAAAATCCAATCATGATATTTATACAAGGTTGGTATGTTCTTCACAATCTACTCCCTTGAACATTCTATCATCATTCATTGTGAACTTGATAGGGTACACCACTTAACACAAAATAGAACCAATGATGTCAAACATTTGGAATAGTCACTAGGAGATTTAAAATAAAACTTAAAAGAGAGAAGAATAATTAAATTCAACACTAAGTAAAAAAATATCATCAATTTCAACAATAATTCAAGCATGACCAAGAGTCACAAAATCGATAGTCAAAAGAGTTGGTAACTAAATGGGTCATAAGAAAAACCCAAAATACAAATGTTGGTCCTTATAAAACAAGAAATATTTTCATCAATAAATAAAATAAATCATCAAAAAAGAAACACTTCACATAACTAAGTGACTAACACCAGTCACATGGAAGGAGTAAATAGCTTCACGACACCATTTTCGCAAGGTGCACTAGATAAATTACCAAACATTCCATCTCAACTTCATTTCCATAGATTAATTATAATATCAATACATGCATTCATGCACTTTTTCAACATGCAAATATTTTTTTATTTCGATGCAATGTAAAAAGACATATGAAAAAGGGATTCACCCATTATATGTGGGATTTGAACTCTCTTAGTACGTTTCATTCACTTGAAACATTATAACCGCATGGGATTATCACATATGATTACTCCTATCACATGATCATGCAAGGCTACCATTATTTCCAATAAGAGCACATTAACTTTTATAGGGGATGACTAATCAATCAGCCATGCAAGGAAATACCCACACAAGGGAGATCTTACATCATAAGCTTGATACAATGATATCCACTTATTTATCAAGTTCAACATGAAGAAGGCACTAGGCTCGACCCATATAACTTGCTCAAGATGCTAAAATCCAAACACCACATTGTTCTTACACAAATACTATGAGTAATATAATCTAGGGGCTTAAATCATTGTCCCAAATGATTTACTAGGTCAACTTCATATATATTTTAACACTTTCATTCATACAGGAAATAATGCATCCTTACGAGAATGAGGTATCATGCAAGTACAACAATAAAAATATTCTCATGCACATGAGTCTTTTTAAATACATCACAATCATCATGTATATCATAGCTCTTATTGAACATAAGTTTTCCTTCAATATAATGATATGCTCAATGTGAATAAGTTGGGTCAAGTCTTAGAATTTTAATGCATATTTAACATGACATGCAAATTCTCTTTTAACTGACTCTTTTCTTTCATGCAATTGATAACCTTATGATGCCTACAAGAATTCATTTCCTTCTTATGAGATCATTCATTTATATTCTTATTTAAAGATAATTAAATAGCTTTATGATTCTTAAGGAACTTAACTCCATACTATGATATTGTGCAAATTTCCAAAAAAAAGAAAGTTTCCTTACATGCAATGCAAGTTCTTATGAAAATTATTAATACAATTTTTTTAAGAAACAGTTTTACAATCAAGCATATCATAGAATCTAAATGGAAATAACAAAGATAATCAAACACTCAAACGTACACACTCCTAAAAAAATCTATAAATAGGTCTATAATATTAGTATTACACCAAGAGCGATTAAATTCACTTCTAAGAACTCTAAGATGAGGATTATCACCCCCCTTCTTGTCAGGTGTGACAAAATCGAAGAGACTCTCTATTACATCATACATTTACGAACTTACTTACACATCATGCACTAATCACTATTATGAGGTTCATGTGATCAAGTGTCACAACTAAGCAAGGTGAACTCAAAGCCCTAGTGTTGAACCTTAAGCTCTTATACCAAATTTTACATGGAATATTAAAATTAACATTAAAAAATTACGCATATTCCACGTAATCAAACATAATACATGAAATATTTCAAATATAAAAAGAAAGAGACAAGGAATTACATTAATTCATAAATTTTAGAAAACATAAAGGAACATATTCCTTACAATAGACCATATGGTCTAGAACAAGATTACAAAATGAACTATAACTTGAGGACCTTCTTGATAGGATTCTTGTGTTATTTAACTCCTTCAACCACATCAAGGGCAAGAACATTGCTAGAGCACATTTCCACTCGGCCACAAAGTGATTCACATCCTTAGAATTATTCTTGAAAGAAGAATAACCAATCCAGCTCAAGGAAAACTATCAGTGTAAAACTGATTGAAGTAATGAAATTGTGAAGTGACATAACTACATCTAATGATATCATGATTTTCAAACATAATCAAGGAAGACACTAGAAAACAATCATGCATCAAAACCTATGTTGAAATCAATCACCGTAATTCATATAACAATTCATCTCCAATGTTATTTGAATATCTATTACTCATAAGAAATTAAGGCACAATCTTGCATATCCTAGTGATATGGTGAATAATAAAAGTATTTTTATCACATTCATTTTAACTATATGCATACAAGTATATCAATTATAACTTAATTCATGCTTTAATTTTCTAAAAATAAAATACTACATATGAAACAAGGTACATGTTGTTGGAATAATAAGGAGTTTATCATTGATATATTTTTTGGCAACATGAGCATGTTGTATGAGTATAAAGCTGTACAATATGCACAGTACAGTGTTGTCATTAATGCCAACATTGTGATCCAAAATCAAGATCATTGTACAAACCATTTTATAGCTTGAGCATGTTTGAAGATGGTTATCCAAGTGGACATTTGCAAGAAGGCTTGATCTGGTGAAGACAAATGAAAGGGAAACTTAACTAAGTGTCAAAATAGTGTTTTCAGTGTATAAGACATTTGGTATTTTGGTCCACATTGGTCCACTATGTGGAACCTTGCTCTGTGTTTTTCATGTAATTTTATTTGATATTAGAAGAGTCAAAATCTAGAGTTTCACAATGTTTCAGTCTCTAGTGTTGAGGTTATGAATGATAAAAGTCTTGTTCTAGCAGTTACAATGTTACCAATACAGTATGCATGTTTTGGTAAATACACCCTTCTCCGTGGATTGGTATTTTTCTTTGCAGATTTGTGGGAGTAGTGACAGGTATCAGTAGAGTATGGATTCCAAGTGGCATGAATTATTAAGGTCCACATGTTGGTTTGAGGTTAAACAGTTGATGAATATTGATGTTAGGTCATTATCGATGCCGACCTAATAAGTTTGGGGTGTTGTGGAGTTTTGAGAAGTATTGATCTATTATATGGGAGCTATTATAGGTCCATGATGACCTATTTGTATTTTTTATAAGTTTTGAATCATTGTGTGAAGTGTGTATGTGTGTATGATGAGCCAACAAGACATATTTTTCATAAGCCATATAATTAAGTCGACCCAATTAATGTTGTAGTTGTTTGTGGATGAAGCAGATATATGTGTAAGATATTTTTCATTTTTGTGGTGATAGAGATATAATGTGATGTGTAGTTGATGTGAATTGTGTGAGTATAAGGAAAATGTAGAGAAAAACATAGTGTTAGTGAATATCAGTATGATTTTTTTTTAAGTCAGTATATTGACCTTCAATGGGATTTTACTCCAACATGTTGTAGATGCATTTGCAATAGTTCAAATCTTGGTTGTGTGCCACCACTATCTTCTATCTTTTCTTCTTTAAGTGGGTAGTGAGTCCACTTGGACAATGAGTCCCCCTATAGTGAGAACTTCTATAATATCTTATAACTGGTTATAATATATAGTGATCTAATCCTCACCGTAGTTTTTCCCATTTTGGGTTTTCCATGTAAAGTTATTTGTGTTCATGTGTTATGTGCTTTGATGGTTTATTTCATGATTTCCTTTTCTATTGAGAATTTAATATGTTATGTAGATTGAATTTTTAAATGCTTAAGTGGTTTCAAATAATAATGATTCACCCTCCCTCTCAGTATTCTAGGTATTTAACAATTGGTATCAGAGCTTGGTTCCTTGGAAGGAGATTAAAAAATTGGGGAAGATATTGGAGGTTGAACACGCGATGGTCAGAAGATTTCCTTCTCCTCTAGAATAGATACCTATTGTTGGGTTTAAAAAATAAGAGTGCATGGTTGACATGAATGGAGAACTTAGAATAGCCCTTGAAGATTTGGAAAGGACTGAAAATGAGAACAAAGATTTGTAGGAAAATTTCAAAGAAGCGGATGA
This sequence comes from Sequoiadendron giganteum, assembly GCA_007115665.2. NCBI lineage: Eukaryota > Viridiplantae > Streptophyta > Pinopsida > Cupressales > Cupressaceae > Sequoiadendron > Sequoiadendron giganteum. The sequence continues at coordinate 950,693,367 of CM021100.1, read as the reverse complement.
ATGCATCAAAAAGTTGAGAGAAAAAATCAAGAAATTGAGAGAAATACATAAGGAAGTTAGTGAGCAGTTGAAGAAATAAAATGAAACAAGTACGAGACTGAAAGTGAAAGTTGAAAAATGGAAAAGAGTTGAAGAATGTCTAAATGCAAAGATGAAAATAAAATCTGAAGAAGTTGTAACCTTGAGATTAGATCTTGAGAAAGAAAGGAGCCATAAAGAAAAACTCAAGATGAGTTCTACGAATCTTGATGAAATTATTGCAAACTAGAAAGGATCTAAAGAAAAATAAGGATTAAGGTTCGATAAAGGTGAAATCTCAAAGACAGATCAAACTCCAAATAAGCTTGAACAAAAGACTAAGGAAAATAAGAGCAATGGAAAATGGTTTTGGAATCAAAGGAGAGACTTCAAAAGGCCACCTATCAGATAACCACATGCACAAATGTACCCATATTTTAATGGTTTTTGTTGTTCCTGCAATAAATTTGGAGATAAGGCTATGGAATGTAGAAGCAAAATGAATCAAAATGTTCAATATTTTCCTAATCAATGCTTTACATGCAATATATTTGGTTAGAAGGATAATGAATGGAAAATTCAAATGATGAATGACTATAACAATGGTATGAGGTTTCAATATTTTAATGGATACTATTATGCATGTAATGGATTTGGGCATAAATCTAATCAATGCATATCTAGAATGAGTGGAAGTAAGCTTGTCCAAAAGAGTGTCATATGTTACAATTGCAGTACACCTAGACATATCTCTAAGTTTTGTGGAAGGAAGAATGTGAAGAAGAAAAATCAAGTAAAGAAGAATGATCCAATGAAAAGGGTTGATGTAGTGGAGATGAAGAAAGAGATGGACAAGATTTTGAAAAATAAGGAAGATGGTGATACTAAGCCTGAGTCTGTGCCAACGTTTGGTGCAGATGTTGCCTCCAAAAACTAAGGAAGTTTTGTCTTAGGGGAAGAATTAATAGAATATTCCTTATTCCCTAGTACACAAAGGGTGTTGATGCTTCAACATGTGGATATGAGGTGTGGATTAATGTGCTTGACCTATTGGAGAAATAAATGATGGAAAATATTGAGTTGCAAAATTTTGCAGAGAATTTGAAGTTGATTATGCACACAGTTAGGGTTTTTTCCAACTTTATTAACTGAAGTATTCAATGTGAATTAGGTTATGGTGAAATTTTTATAAGTTATTTCAAATACAATCTATGTCATTTGCAAATGATATTTTGAGGAGAGTATAGAAGTGAAAGAGCGAAGTGGAGTGATTGAAGTAATTGAGATTTGGTACAAGAAAAACCCTAGCCAAAAGTGATTCAAAGGTATTTTATAATTTCCATTTTCCCTACTTTCAGAAACCAATTTCAATTTACTGCAAAAATGTATACACCATAATTTATAGAGGTTAGAGATCGTTCATTCCCTAAATTTAAATGACATTTGATAAATATTTTTTGGATGATCTGGATGGTGCATTTTTGCACATCTTGTATGGTGTTTTAAACACAAAACATATTAGGGAATACATTAATGTTAATATGGAAGAATAAAATCATAAAAACTAGAGTGATGTGTGGTACAAAGAACTCATCAGAGATGATTTTGAGTTGAAATCAGAGTTTGAGGTTTTGGCAAAGAAGAAACTTGATGTTTGGAATATTTTTCGTGTCTTTTTCTATATAGATGAGTGGGTGAGATACACATTGAGCCACATTCATGATAAATTTCTTTGGTTGGATATACCACATTTGATAAAAAAAAGAGGCTATTAGGGTTGTCACTAGATTATGCTCATCCAAACTAGCTCTGATGATCAAGTTAGTTAAAAAATAAATAATAATGGAGTGAACAAGTGTGAAGTATGATAGAAGGGAATTTACAATAAGTGACATCAAAAACCCAACAGTTAAGTATGCTTTAATGATGATAGGATACAAAATATACTTCACTAACAGAGAAAATTTAATATTAACAACTACCATCAATACAACATATGAGATGGTTGAGAAGGGTGAATACTATGATTTATGTGAATTATTGATATTGCAACTTTTGGAAAATTTGTAGAAGATAAAGGACTCCAAGTATGCCTTTAAATTTGGCAGTTTGATCATTTATTTACTATTTTACTTTTTGAATGAGGTTCCTAGTACAAGGAATATTGTGTGGTTAAAGGACAGACCTATAGCCCATTAGATTAGATATCATTTGATGAGGTTGGGATACTCAAATGCACAAAATAATTCCCTTTGAGGATTCTTTAAAAAAATCAAGGGAAGATGCAGGTAAGAGAAAGAATACCAAAAACCATGGTGGAAAAGTACAAGAATGACATCACATTCTCGGTAAAAAAAGATTTTTATATCACACAGGTCCTTGAGCCCAAGACTATTTGGATTCTAGAGATGGGATATGAAATCATAGAGGATGAAATCACCAACTTAGTTGACTTTATGTTGAGAAAACCAAAAGGCGCCTCTGAGGAGAGATATGTAACATATGAGGAGAGATCCATGGATGTGCACATGGATCAAAGGCATAAACATATAAATAAGATCATTGAGAAGATGAATACAACATTTGTGGAGAAAACGGGCCTCACAAACGACCAAGTTGAGAAGGTAAAAGCCATGTTTGGCTCACCAAGAGGATCATCAAGTGCTAAGGGATCAAGTTGAAAAACTAACACTCCTCCAATTACCTGAAAGTCCTCTGAGACTACGTCTACTGTAGGAGAGAAAAGGAAAGAGTTTGCAGGTACTCCAGTGAAGGATAATACTCCTCCGATGAAACAAAAAAATGTGACTGAAAAGAAAAAGGTTGCTCTGGCACCACAACAAATTGGCTCTATAAATAGAAGGGTAAAACAAGCTACAAGGAAATAGTACATGGGTGTGAATGTGGAAGATGATGATGAAGAAGAAGAAGGACCACATTTGGTCTGGAAGAGGAAAATTGAAGCTTCACAAGATGAAGCAAGAATAAAGAAACAAAATATTGACATTATTGATATTGACAACGAGATAGAGGTTGAGAAAGAAAAAAAAATCTACAAAATATAAATGAGGGAGAAGAAGCCTAAATTTTGAAAAGAGAAAAATACACTGAATGAAAAAATGAAGAAAAAGACTTTGATAAGGGCACATAGCCCTATGAAACTTGATTCTTTATTCAATGGGATTATGGAGCATGAGATGTTAGGAGAAATTGTTTCTATATATACTATTATGGATGACATAGATAAAGAAACCATCGAAGAAGCTATTGTAAAGTATATTATTAGTTTTGAAGTCAATATGAAGAACATTGAAGAGTAGTTTCCTGAGGAATTAAGGAATGTACTATATGCAAGAAAATAAGAGGCAATTGATGAAGAGGCAAAGTTGAGAGCATTTTCTTTGGTAAATATCAGTGCACCACTATCAGATGAAAATAAAGCCACATTTGCTTAAGTGTATAATAGGGAATTCCAAACTAAGAAAAGGGTAACCACCGTTATGAGAAGAGATCAAAATGATCTTGAGAGGCTCCAAAATGAGTTTGTAGAGAAGATTGCCAATTTGGAAAAAGGGTTAGGAATGACCTTAGACATAGAAGGACAAATGTATAATGACATATACCAAATTTCAAAGTAAAAATTGTAAAATAAATACATCAAGAGGATCCTCAACATGAGCATGGGACAAATGGAAAAAATGTGTAGGATGACAATCCTCTAGAAATAGAAGAAATTGTTGAAGAGAATGTCACTGGTGAGAATAATGTTACAGGGGAATTTGTTGTTAGAGATACCACTATAGAATAAAAAGCTAAAAAATCTCATAAGGGGGATGCACTCACGTGACATAACACACCTCCTCCAAAATCTAAAGTAAATTCAAAAGATTCTCAAGGTAGTTTAGATATAAACATGCCTCTAGATAGCACTACAAAATTTGAGGATGGATAGAAAAAGGATGTGAATGCATCAGATACTGAGGATGAACAAAACAATACTAAGAAGAATGATGAGGAGACATTGGTTAATACTAGTGACAAATAAAAGTTTTTGAAGGAAGAAGATAGTACAAAGATAGTTGGAGAATCCTCTAGTTGCTCATGAGATCCATTGAAAAATTTGCTAAGTATGCAATTACAGTTTCAATCAGTAGTGTTCACCTAATTATTACAACTCCTATGCAATAGGGGCAAGTATACATGGATAAAATCTCTCCATTGCAAAAATGTCAATAAGGTGATTCTTTTCATGCCTCATCCCAGAAAGAGAATTTGCAAACACATCAAAAGAGCACAAAACTCATTGATGAGGTGATGAAGATTCTATTACTGTAGTTGATGTTCATGGAAGAAGATAATGTGACTCTGGTAATTTGAGTTGTTGCAAATGATCTTGTGGTGTTTGTGGAAATTTCTAGACCATGCTCTATCTGTGTTGAACGTCTACATTGATTGGTGTGCTCGCAATCGGTGATTTTATCTTGTGTGTTCATGTTTTCTCATGTTCATGGCCAACAGGGTGTTTGTAGCATGTTGTGGATCTTTGAGGAATCATTTTTGAAGGTGTTTTTTATTTGAGGATATTTTTTTGGGTCTCTACTATGTTGTGGCTAGCCTTGGTTGATTCACATTAAAACTCTTTATTATTTTGGGATGACAGTTTCTATTCATCTTATTATTTTGTTGAAGCTAACATGTAGCGATGTAATTCCTTGTTGCGGATATATATAATTGATTGTTTCTTCATTTGAATGAGAGTGAGAAAATGTGTATGCACGAATAATGTTATAAATATTTTGAAGGTAGAGAAAAGTGTGAAGAAGAGTGAAGAAGTGTTCATGTGCTTAATCGGAATTGTAATCAGGCATTAGTAGATGCTACTTTCTCAATTTAAAATCTGAATGGTTGTAATCTGAATGTTTCTATACAAAAATGAGTCTTCCCTTGGGAAGTAAGCCTTTTGTAATTGAGCAGTGAGATCTAGGAAGTGTACCTGAATGAATGTGCATTCCCCATTTTTCCATACTTTTAACAAAGTATAAACTTGTGGATTAACCTCCAATGTGGTTTTTCCCCTAACAGGGTTTCCACGTAAGAATCTTGGTGTTATGTGTGTTTCTGATTTGTTGTTGTTTTATGCTTTCATGGTTATTAATCAGATCTAAGAATGGGGGTTAATAAATTTAATAAGTTTGAAATTCTGTGACAACTGATTCACTCCCCCTCTTAGTTGTTTGCCCTTGTGCTGCCAACAATTGGTATCAGAGCAAGTTCCTTGGAAGAATTTTAATAGCTTAAGGTGATCTGGGATGGTGACATATAAGAAGGATAGTCTAAGATTTGATGGAAAAATTATTCTCTATGGAAGACTTGAATGGAGTGTCATCTAAGATGCATTGGTGAATCCTATTGGAGCATTACAAGTAATAGGTATGTTATTCTTGAAAAATGGTCCTACTACTACTGATGAGATTAGGGATGCAAAATATAATATCATGGCTAAGGAATCATTGTTGAGTGCTTTGACTAATTCTGAAATGATGAATGTTATGGATCTAAAGACTTCTTATGAGATCTTGAAAAATTTGGAAACTTTATTTGAAGGTGTTGCTAATGAGAAGATTGCTAAGCTACAAAGTCTGAAAGGGAAATATGAACTGATAAGAATGGGTGATGATGAGAATGTTACTACTTTCATGAGAATATTACTACTTTCATGCAAATATTGAATGAAATTGTGTGTGGTATCTGGTGTGTTGGTGGATAGTTGGATGAATCAGATATTGTTGCTAAAGTGCTTAGATCCTTGTCTGATGCATACAATTTCAAAGCTACAACTATTGATGAGATCCGGACTATGAAAAAGATAACCAGAGATATTTTGATTGGTAAAATTATTTATTTTGAGTTTAATGGATTTGGTGATTCCCTTCCTAAGATAGAATCTGCATTCAAATCTACTACCTCCAAAAGAGATAAGAAAATATATGATTCGGGTGAAATTTCTTCTAAAAAAGTATTCAAGTATGAGGAAGAAATGAGACAGATTGAAGAAGAGGAGAGAGAACTAGATGAGCTTGAAGAACTTATTATCAAAAGAGAAGCTAGAGGACAAGGTAAGTATACAACAAACTTTCCTATTAAATTTTTTTCTTGCAATAAGATAGGTCATTTTGCATCAAGGTGTCTAGAAAGAGTTCCTAAGTCAAGACCTAACAAGCCTAAATTTCAAAGGAAGTGTTATTATGTTGTTGATGAAGGTGTGAAAGATGATGAATCTAATAAAGGGAATGTAAGTGAGGATGAGTTTGTGTTTATTACTATCACAGAAAATAATTATGTGTCTATTGAATTTGCTAGTTGTACAAATGTAGAGAAAGCCCTGGCCGCTCAAGTTGAAGAGAAGGATGAATGAGTAATTGATAGTGGATGTTCTCATCACATGATAGGTGATAAAAGGAAAATTTTAAGCCTGGAAAAGCATGATGGTGGTGTTGTAAGATTTGGTGATAACAATGGTGGTATAATCCGTGACAAAGGATGTATTTCTCTTGATGGTAAGCATACTATTGATGATGTCCTATACGTTGAAGGTTTGAAGCATAATATTTTAAGTGTTGGAGAGATGGTTGATAAGGGATATAATATTCAATTCAAGGATGGAAAGTATAAAATATTGGGAAGTTCAAGAAATGTGATTGCTTCAGGTACTAAAACAAAAGGTAACATCTTTCACTTGAATGTTGCTAGTAAAAGTTGTCTGATTTCTCAAGTTGATGAAAGTTGGTTGTGGCATAGGAGAATGTGTCATGTAAAATTTTTTAATATTATCAAGATAAGTTCTATTCAGGCAGTGAGAGATCTTCCTAAGTTGGTTAAACCTTCTAATACCATATGCAAGGAATTCCAGTTAAGAAAGAAAACTAGAATTGAATTTCAGAGCAAACAACATTGTTCAAATGAATTGTTGGAGCTTGTGCATATTGACTTGTGTGGTCCTTCTAGAGTCATAATTTTACAAGGTTACATGTATTTCATGTTTCTTATTGATGATTATTCTAGGATGATGTGGGTTACTTTCTTAAGGGAGAAATATGAAGCTCTGGAGAAGTTCAAGATATTTAAGGCTATGGTTGAGACAGAGACATGCATGAATATTAAGTGTCTGAGATCAAATAGAGGTGGTGAATTCACTTTCCATGAGTTTAATTATTTTTGTGAAGTGCATGGGATAAAAAGATAACTATTTGCACCACAGACCCCTCAGCAAAATGGGGTTGTGGAAAGGAAGAACAAGATAACTCAAAATGCTGCTAGGACTATGATGCTGAAAGGAAATGTTCCTCATATCTATTGGAGACAAGTTGTGAGTACTGTTGTTTATATCCTCAATCGGGTACAAATCAAAGGTGATACTAGTAAGACCCCTTTTGAGCTATGGTGTGGTTATAAGCCTACAATTAGATATTTCAAAATCTTTGGGAGTAAATGCTATATTGGAAGAGACAAAGAAATAGGAAAGTTTGATGCTAGGAGTGATGAAGGAATATTTCTTGGTTATTCTACTAGGAGTAAGGCCTACCAGTGCTACAAATAGAGATTGATGAAAATGGTTGAAAGCACAAATGTTAAGGTTGATGAAGAAATTTCTAGACCATCCAGAACTTGTGGATATGATTCTTATGATCAGAATGACAATACAAACAAAGGCCAAACTTTAAATCAAGTTCAAATTGTTCCAATGAATCAAGAAGATCAAGAGGAAGGAGAAACTAGTTAAAGTGCATAAGAGAGATCACAAGATCCTAGAGTTCAAAAGAATCCTAAGACTCCAAGGTATGTCAGATTAAATCATTCAGAAAATTAGATTATAGGTGATAAGAACAGAGGTGTCCAAACTAGGAGAAGAATTATAGAAGAATATTGTTTGATATCAAAAACTGAGCTAAGTGATGTAAATGAAGCATGCAAAGATGAACATTGGATTGAAGAAATGAAAGAAGAACTACAACAAATTGAGAAGAATAACACATGGATTCTTGTTCCTAGACCTAAGGACAAATATGTAATTGGACCTAAATGGATCTTTCAGAATAAACTGAATGAGAAAGGTGAATTTATCATAAAAAAAGCAAGACTGGTCTATAAAGGATATTATGAGATGGAAGGAGTTGACTTTGAAGAGACTTTTTCCCCTGTTGCTAGATTTGAATATGTGAGACTGTTTCTTCCTTATGTTGCTTAAAAAACTAGAAGGTTTATTAGATGGATGTCAAGTCAGTATTTCTAAATGGTGAATTGGAAGAAGAGGTGTCTGTTGAGCAACCTCATGGATTTCAATTGACTGATCAGGGAGATATGGTTTGTTAGTTGACAAAATAATTGTATGGACTCAAGTAAGCCCCTAGAGCTTGGTATGCCAAATTGGACAAGTAATTTTTGAAGCTTGGATTTAATAAAGGTACTGTTGATAGTAATATATATTTCAAGATTTATGATGATAATGATTACATTGTGGAAGTCTTTGTTGATGATATCAATTTTGGAGGAGATGATGGTTTGTGCATGAATTTTTCTGATAAGGTGTAGAATGAGTTTGAGATGTCAATGATTGGAGAGATGACATTATTTTTTAGATTGAAAATTACTCAGTTAGATAGAGGGGTCTTTATATCTCAGTCCAAGTATTTGAAATAATTGCTAAAGAAGTTTGGTGTGGAAGATTCAAAGCCAATTGGTACACCCATGGTGACCAAATGTAAGTTGACAAAAAATGATGATTCTCCAAAGGAAAATCAGACTAGATACAGATCAATGATTGGTGGATTAATTTATTTGACTTAAACTAGACCTGATATCATGAATGTTGTATGTATTGTTGCAAGATTTCAAGTCGATCCTAAGGAATCTCATGTGACTGTTGTGAAGAGAAATTTTAGATACTTGAAGGGAATAGTTGATTTTGGCTTGTGGTATCCTAAAGATGATTATCTTACTTTGATTGCCTTGACTGATGTTATTTGGGAAAGATATATGAATGAAAAGAAAAGTACTAGTGGTGGCACATTTTTCTTGGGAAATAAGTTGATTTCATTGTTAAGTAAAAATCAGAATGTCATTTCTTTGTCTACTATAGAGGCAGAATACATTGCTATTGCTAAAAATTGTAATCAATGATTATGGATGAAGCAAATGTTGAAAGATATCAAAGTTATGTATGATCAGCCTATTTCTATATTTTGTGATAATTCAAGTGAAATTAAAATTTTTAAGAATCTGGTGCTGCATTCAAAGACCAACCATATATCTATCATGTTTCACTTTTTGAGAGAGAAGGTAAGTGAAAAGGAAGTCATATTGGAGTATGTGCCTAATAAGGAACAGATTACAGAACTCTTTACCAAGTCATTACCTAAGGATAATTTTGATTATCTCAAAGGGAAGTTAGGGGTGATTACCCCTCCTAATCAAACTAATATGCATTGTCTTGCATCAGTTCATGCATTTCATAGTCATATCTTGATTCAGATTGATGTTGTGGTGGCTGCTACTCAGGGGGAGTAGTCAAATGATTCAGATATGTGGTTCGGAGCTTATCTATACCTTTTCCATTGATTTCAAAGTAGGAGAAGAGAAATTTGCAAGCGAGGAATTATTTGAGGAGAAGAAGTCATGGGAAAAGAGTCAGAACCTAAGGGGGAGTAAGTCTTGGAGTTAGTTGCATTGATGGTGTTTTTCACATAATGTGTTGCCATCAATGCCAAAGGGGGAGATTATTGGATGTTGTGGTTGTGATTTTGATATTTTTTTTTCATTGATGTCAACACTATTAGCATTAATGTCTTTAAGAATGTATATGTTGAGGATACTGAGAAAATTGTAATAAAATATGTTCTAGGTTGTTTATGAAGCAATGAAGATCAGTATGATGGAAAGTTCACTATATTGATTGTGAAAAGTTTTGGATTAAAGGGTTTGTTTTCAGGTGTATCTAGTTTATCCGCAAAAAGTTTCAGAGGTTCACATGAAGATTTCAACAAGTTATGAGTTTATGTTTTCCGACAATTATTTTGTTACTGTAGTTGGTGTTCCTAGAAGAAGATAGTGTGATTTTGGTCATCTGAGTTGTTATGAATTCTCTTTTGGTGTTTGTGGATGTTTCTAGATCATGATCTATCTGTGTTTAACATTCGCATTGATAATTTTTCTCAAGATCGGTGATTTTATCTTGTGTGCTCATGTTTTTTCATGTTCATGGCCGACAAGGTGATTATAGCATGTTGTGGATCTTCGAGGAATAATTTTTGAAGGTGTTTTATGTTTGAGGATATTGTTTTGGGTCTCTACTATGTTGTGGATGACCTTGGCTGATTCACATTAATAATATTTATTGTTTTGGGCCTATAGTTTGTATTCATCTTATTCTTTTGTTGAAGTCGACATGTAGCAATATAATTCCTTGTTGCAAATATATATGTGATTTTTTATTCATTTGAATGAGATTGAGCAAGTGTGTGTGCACGAATAATGTTCTAAATCTTTCGAAGATAGATCAGAGTGTGAAGAAGAGTGAATAAGTGTTCATGTTCTTAACCGAAACTGTAATCAGGCATTAGAAAATGCTACTTTCTCAGCTCAAAATTTGGATGGTTGTAATATAAATGTTTCTATAAGATAGTGAGTCTTCCCTTGGGCAGTAAACCTTTTGTAATTGAGAAGTGATCTCTAGGTAGTGTGTGTGAATGCATGTGCATTCCCCATTTTTTTATAATTTTAACAAAGTATAAACTTGTGGATTAACGTCCACTATGGTTTTTCCCCTAACAGGGTTTCCACATAAAAATTTTGGTGTTATGTGTGTATCTAATGTGTTGTTGATTTATTATTTCATGGTTATTAATCAGATCTAAGAATATGGGTTAATAAATTTAATAAGTTCTAAATTTTATGACAACTAATTCACCCCCCCTCTCAGTTGTCTTCCCTTGTGTTTCCAACACTAACTACAAGTTCAAAAGAAGAAGATTATAATGTAGATTGGTCATCTCAAGGATCTAGTGAATACAAAGTTCACACCTATCTCTAGTGCCTTGATGAGTGGATATAATTTTTCTAATTCAAATTCAATACCCAAAACTCCAAATGACAATGAAAAAATCTTGATAGAACTTGAGACTCAAAGAAGAATTCTTGGTCTAGCCAAGAAGAGTTGGGAAGAAGGGAAGAAGGAATGGAAAACACACTTGGAGAAGTTGTAGGTGCCAAATACTTATTATGCGTGATTGTATTTCTTTTCTTATGAATTTCAATTTGTTTGGATTTCAATGTGCATATGTGGATGATATATATGACATTTTTCCAATTTAAGTTTTGATCTGGTAATTGATGCAAGAACATCCAGTGGTGTAGGGGCAATCTTGCATCACCCAAAAAAAAATCCTTATTTTATTTAGTTTTTTTGAGTCACATGATGGCACTTAAGGGGGGTAAGATAGTTAGAAGTCAGACAAGGTGAAAAATAGTCACTTACTATTTTTAGTAATTCAGTCTAAACAGGGTCGTATGGAATTGAAAATTTACCCCAAGGAGCCAAACTAAAAAATATTTTTGACAGCGAAAGAATCATCTCAATACCCTATACGGTTTGGGAGATATTAAAGTTTTCGTCCCAAGAAATTTCTCCAATGTAGCTTCAAATTCAAATTTGAAAACCTTAGAATCCTTGAAATAGCTCAAAAAGTGGATGAAATTATATTTGATAATATAAGCAGTGTAAATCTCTTTCAAAGCTTTCCAATGATATATTATAATAGAAAATCAAACACCCAGATCAAAAGTTATGGCCATGCAAAGATGACCCACTAAAAAGTGAATTTCATTCAAATATCTTCCTAGGGAAAAAATCAAACAACGGGACTCTAAGCACCAAAACAAAAGGGAAAAGTTACACTTTCTAGAAAATTCTAGGAAGCTTATTGGGTGAAATAAAAGGGTTAAGTGGAGGTTGGAGGAGGTTGCTCCATTTGTGCAGATTATGGCTCTGAATAATAGATTTTCTTTTACAGTTGATTTTGTTGTAATGAATCAAGCCCATGAGGCTAGAACATTGTAATTTTTGAATCTATAATTTCATTTCTCTAAAAATAATTGAAAATAATTGATAAAAAAAGAACTTGGATATCTTTCCAAAAACATTCTTCTCTCTGAGGTGTTGCAAAACTATCCTAAAGTGTTTATTATGCTCCTCAATGGACTTGGAATGAATTAGGATGTCATCAATAAATATCAAGATGAAGTCATCTAAACAATCTTCGAACACGCTATTCATGAAATTCATGAAAGTTGTTGGTGCATTGGCTATACCCAAAGGTACCACCATGAAATCGTAGTGCCCATATCGAGTCCATAAAGCAGTCTCAAGGATGTCTTCTTCTTTTATCCTAAACTAGTGATAATCAGATCTAAGATCTATTTGAGAGAACATCGTTGCTTCCATCATCTAATCAAATAGCTCATCTATCCTTAGAAGAGGATATATATTCTTGATGGTTGCCTTATTCAACATCTGATAGTCAATACATAGACGCAAGCTTCAATCCTTTGTCTTAACAAAAATGATTGACGCACTGCAAGGAGACACAATAGGTCGAATAAGCCCCTTGCTCAAAAACTCATATAACTTGGCCTTTAGTTTAAATAACTCGGTGGCAGTCATCCTTTGTGGAGCTTTTGAATAAGGTTCAACTCCCAGTACCAGATCAATAGAGAAATCAAATTCCCTCTTGGGAGGAAATTTCATGATTTCTTTAGAAAATACATCTTGACACTCCTTGGGAATGGGGTAATCATCCAAATAAGGCTTCATTTTCTTAGGTACACTAACATGTACCACATAAATAGTACACCCCTTCCTTTGAGCCCTTTTAAGCTACATATCAAATATTTTCCTAAGCCTTAGTGGTCTCTAGATTCCACGAATCTCGATCGGGTTCCCATAGCCATCTAGATAATTCACCATCTTATCCCCATAGTTTACAATGGACTTGTGCTCTTTCAACTAGTTAATTTGCAAAATTACATCATATGATCCTAAAGGTGCCACATAGAGGTTAACTTGCATCAGGAAGTTGGGAAAAAATAACTCACTTCTATAGAGAAAGGAATCCACCCTCCACTCTGTTCGATTTCCATATTGGACCGTCCAAGAATTGGCCACATGTCCAAGTCTAATGGGTAGCTTACAAACCATTCTTGGGTCAACAAAACATTGAGTAGCTCCAATATCAATCAAAATAGAAACAAGTTTTCCATAAATCTTACTTGACAATAGGATTGATGAGGCCTGATATTTAGCTTGTCTATCATCCACCACTACATGGATCTGATGTTGGTTTCCTTCCATTTTTATTGGACATTGTGGGAAACTGGAGACATAATGATCACCTTTGTAGGTGTAGCAACCATCATGATGCCATTTCCATCCTCTCGACCTATCTTCATTGGATATTTTCTTCTTATTATCATAGTTTCTTTTACTGTTGTTGGAATTCTTATAATTTATGCCATTATTTCCCTCAACTTTATCTTGTGAATCACTTCCCCTTTTCAAATTACTACTCTGACAAGGTTTGTCTCCTTTATGAAATTTCTTATTCCTTAACTGAGACTTAGAACTTGAATTCTTTCAGAAATTGGATAACTATTGCAGCTTATGTTCCTGCTTGGTGGCCTTCTTAAAGATGTCCTCCATGGTGAGTGGGCTATATAAGTCTACCTCTACTCCAATTTGAGGTCTCAACCCAAGAATAAATTTCCAAATTCAGAAGCATTGATTAGTTTGGTACTAAGACGCATATTTTAGCAAGTGAATGAAATTTTCCCAATGCTGAGTTACTGACATGCTCCCCTCAACTAAGTTCTGAAAGTCTGTCATTTTCTTGTTGAAGAAGTGTTGATGAAGCCACCTCTTTCGAAAATGCTGCAGGAAATATTCCTAAGTGATCTCCCTAGTTTGCAATTTCTATTCTACCATTTCATTATCCCACCAAGTAGTTTCCTCACCAAAGAGCTTATAGGCTACCCATTTAGCCTTAGTTTCAAATAATAAATTTTGAAGCCTGAAGTACTTATCAATTTCAATGATCCAAGCCTCTACTCCATCTCCTATAATTTTTCCATTACACTTTGATGGAACCACCCTTTTTATGTCCTTATTGAGCTCTCCTTCGATTCTAGCTTAGTTATTGACATCGATCTCTCTATTCCCTTGTGGTTGCTCCTCATTCCTTTGATTCTAACCATCTCACATACCTCAGAATTCTCCTTCCAGATGGTCCATCCTATTTTCTTATTGGTTGAAAAGATCGAGGATCCTATCCAACGTTTCCTTTTGGATTTCATTTTGATGACCACTCAGACCTCCATTCCAAGTGGTTACCATGATGGTTCTCATTCAGTCTCTATTACAACTCATGTTTAGCGTAACTCTCACAAGTTTTCAATAATTAACCATTCAAGTACATAATTCTAATTTATTATGACATAAATTCTTGAAAATATATTCATGTGCATTCATAATAAAATAAGTCATATAAGCTCATAATTTAAACACAAGAAAGTCTTTCTTTATTTATAATAATATCAAAGTTACAAACACCCAGATTAAAAAAATTTCACTCCTTACTAGGTGGGATATTCATCATCAAATAGAGGACATTCCTTTGGATCCTTGTCAGAGTCTATTACAACCTTCTTAGAAGAGGTAGTATGTTCATGTAGGCACTTCTTTTCCTATTTAGTTGAATGGGTTCTTTGGGTCCACACCCCAAAGGCCAATCTTGAATGGTCGATGGTTTCTTAGTTTTAACATTATTCTTAGAATCTTTAATTTTCTTTCCCGTCTCTAACTTGATTCGAGTGAGGGAATTTTCCAAAGTTTCATCATCAGGAATCTCAAGGGGGACCTCTAGTGTTGGGTTCTCTTCAACAATTTTCTTCTTAGTAGCCCTATTGGTCTTTCCCTTATTTTCCCCTTACTTTGACCTTCCCATACCGACATTTGATTCAAGTTTCTTAAACTAAAAATTAAATTAAGGGTCAACTACCCCTAACTTAGAACAATATGGGCTCATAGGCCTAGAGATGAACCCGAATCTCTGATACCAAATGTAATGTTTCATACATGAATAACACAACAAAATTAAATTCAGATATATGAACAATAAAAATTAAAGACATAGTCAATTAGCTATTTTCTATCATAGCATCTCATGTCAAAATAATATTTAATATTCATTTCCAAATGTCAATTTTATAATTTACAACGTTTGACTTTGGTCATCTTTCCACATAGTCAACTCAATTTACATCATGAAATTTAAATAGTACAAATCAAAAATATGGGATTCCATGTGATCCTCTTAAACTCTCGCCATGTCTTTTGGATGAGAACATGATTTAGGTGCCTTTTTTCCCAACCATGAAGCTATGCTTCCCCAATATTCTTCCTACTTGAAGAACTCTCGACCCTACAAAAAACACTTAGCAAGAGATATAGTATGCAAGGTGGAATCTAGTGTGTGCCATGCAACTACATGCAAGATCTAAGAAATGAAATGGTGGAGACAATTCATCATATAAGTTAGACCATTCAACATAATGGATTACAAATGCTTGGCCAACCATATGCTATATATAGCTAAAAACGTATATATTTTGGAAAAGAAAAACCTATCTCTCTTTTAGCCCATTTTCAGCACATGTCCTAGAAGATAACCTCCCACAACATTAGATATCATATGTCTTATCTATGTTTTCACATTTGCAAACAATAAATCTAGTTTGAACAATTTCTCCTAGCCAAACTTTCCTGAATCAATCTATCTACTTCATAGTCTACATTTGATTCATTTTACCATCTCTACTTAACATGCATATGCAAGAAGTTTAACCAGATTTGACATTAAGCAATCAGATTTTAAACATAATACATGTTCATAACAACAATATCATGGAATTGTCATAGTACATGCATTGATTTCCTACAAATTTCAATTTATCCATATTTATTGGAATGAAATTTACATTTAGATAAGAAATGATATTATTTTTAAAGAAGGCATATCGCATGTATGTGTATATCCATAAATGAAGTATTTATGCATGTACACATATATGACCTTCTATTCATAACTGAAAATGTATGCGTATACATTCTTTTTAAAAGAAATAATATTTAGAATTATTCATTTACATGTAGATATTTATCTCTAGAGGAAATAAAATATTCTATCAAAATTTCAAACTATTATACAACTTGAACCATGATAGCTATTCTCAGATATAAAGAAAAATACCATAGATAGAGAAATCAACTAGTTTTAACATTTTCAATGTCATCATTTCTTCCAAAATTTCAAAACAACAAAAAGGTGACAAAGTTTGATACACAATTTGACACTCCATTTCCAACATAATAAAAAGATAAAATTTGGTTGAATAGTTCATATTTAGATAGGTGTCATTTTTTTTCTAGCAATATGTATTTTAAAGTCCTTCAGGAAGATATGTTTCGTTTGGGTGGTAATCATTCTTCATGTATTATCTTACTATCAAGACTTTTATTTTATTCCAATTGAACACCATTTAAAAACATAGTCATAAGACTCCATTGGAGTTGAGCTTAGCACCCATTGAAGTGATCACTCGATCCTCTAGAACCACTCATATATAAACTATATGAATAGACAAATGTATATATGTGCGTGTGTGTGCAACTTATATATATTGTACTGTAGTAAAATGCATACCCTTACATTTTCACACTTGTTTAGGCCTGCCTTGATTTATTTATGCTTCTTTATGGCTTAATTGGTCCTATTTTGCATCTACAAGCCCTACTATATATTTTTATGGAAAATCCCAACAAACATCAAAAGATAAAAGATCATTTAATTTTTTTGTCTATGTGTCCCTGCTTTTTGGACTAGGACTCAAACGCCACCTAAGGCATCTTTTTCCTCCATGGGTCTTAGGACCCTGATTTTGAAACCACCTAGAAAGGCCCCTTTTTGGAGTCTTTGCCCTGAGATTTGAGCCTTGAGGCTAAGATGTCACCTAGGGTGTCTTAGTCCTCCTTTGCTTATTTTTCGGGATTCATTTTCAAATTTGGGCAAGATTTAGCCTCCTTCAATTAATGATTTCATATGTGAACTTGTAGTGTAATTTCGATATATTAAGCATGAATAAGTATAAATACAAGGTCCCTTCACTAGTTTTTATCTAAGCAAGTTGTGAGAGAATTCCTTATAACATATTTGAATTCACAAGAGCATTCAAGAGAAATTCATCAAGCATTTGGAGCCATCATCAAGATTCAAGCATCATATCAAAGTCTATTCCTGCATCATGTGTGTTTTTGTTCTAATATTTGTGATGTAGGGTTTTGATTCAATAAAGCAAGCAATTCAAGATCTATTAAGAATTTAAAGATCCATATCCATTGCAGCCATTTCACACAAGTTTGTAGACTTTACAAGGGTTTGGTGAGTTTTATCATTGCATGTTGTTCATTCACCATTTCCCTTCATTACTTTATTTCATTTCAAGGTTTAATTACCAACAAGGGGTTTGACCAAGGAAAACCCTCATTCACTAACAATCAAAAAGTTTTTCCCTTCTTGCATATTTGTGATTGCAGGTTTAGGTTGAAGTCTTGAAGATCACATAGAGTGAAAACTTGTAAAATTTGCAAAGTTTCATTGCCAAAGTTGTCATCTTCACGAAAACTCGGCTACAAGTCAGATCTGGAAGTTTGAGAACCTGATATCCGAGAAGAACCAAGTGTAGACCTTGGAGCTCAAGACCACATTCAAATTTTTAGAAATTCAGATTGGGAATAATACGCTACCTTGGGTGTCTTAGTCCTCCCAAGTAGATCTTTCAAAGATTCTTGCAGATCCAGTTCTGACATTCAAAATTTTTGTATTTTCCCCGAAAAATAGCAGTGGAAATAATAAACCACCCAAGGAATCTTAGTCCTTCATGGCACTTTTTGACAACATTTTTGCATTTCTAGAATCCTCATTAAATCTCTAAACTTCCTAGGTACACATACCTAAATTGGTGTAGCTTAATTTTATCTTTGCACTCATTATTTGACTTGCATTGCTTGATTTTGTGGGTTGAATGTTCAATTGTCTTCTTCCAATATTTTTCTTGGTGGTGAACCCCTTAAAGCTAAAAGAAACTTTCCTAGGTCTTCCTCATTGTGAATTGACTCACCTTGTGAGGCTGTTAGTCAATCCAATTAGGAATCCTAGGAAATTTAATTGAATCTTAGTTGTAGAAAGAGTGATGTTCTATGTCTTAGACCAAAGAGCATCCCTTTTTCTACTAATCATTTTGGTGAGCCCGACTTTTTGTAGCATTTTTTTATTTATTTGGAGTTCATTAAAGTCCTAGATCTAGGTTGCATTCATTCTTGCATTGCATTTTGCATTAGTGAAATTTCATCTAGGGTTTCTCATATTTGTATTAGTAAAAGTGCATATGGATTGTATTTTTTCTTTCTTGCGTCATCTTATCTCATTAGAAAACTAAAAAGTGCATTTTAAATCATCCTGATTGCATTTAGTAACATTTTTATTGCATTCAAAAATTAAAAAAATTGCATTCAATTTTACATCAAATTGCTTGTCACTAGCTACATTTTCTTGCATTCATAATTTGCACAATTTTTTGTTTCTCAACATCAGGTCCCTAGATAGGCAATCTGGGAACACTGTTATCAACCCAAAATTATCTAATTTTTTGAAGAAAAAAATCCTAACTAGTACAAAAATTCCCTTGGTGGTGTCTTAGTCCCTCTCTGGATTCTTTTCTCAGATCCCTATTTGAACCATTTACTATATGTTTCAAATTTTGAAAAATCATAATTTCAGTAGGAGGAATACTATGCCCTTACTAGAATATTATTCCTTGTTGACTTTGAATTTATAGTTTTCAAGGTTTGAAATTGCTTTTTTGTGCTTCTGGTTGCTGCAGTTACTTTCCTATTTCAGTTTGTTAATTTGTTGTTTTATCAGATTTAGTGAATCTAGTTTAATTAGTCTTCCTTCACTACATTTTCAACATTCAGAATGGCATCTATAACATCTAATTTTCAGTCTATTGCATAGTGTAGTCAGTAAATTACTTTGTTTTAGGTTTGTTATTTTGAAAATGTTTACATTTCTAAAACAATATATCATATGGATCAAAGTACTTTTCACTTTTACATAGACAATGTTTACATTCATAGAACTTTGCATAAGTTTGATAAAAGTTCTTTTCATTTTTGGATATACATTTTTTGCATTCTTAAATTTTTGCATACATTGGATAAGCATGTTTTGCATCTCTGGATATGCATTGTTTACATTCTTAAAGCATTACATGAGATGGTTAAAAGTGATTTTCATTTTTTGTCAAACAATGTTAGTAACTTACCTTTCTATGCACGTTAAGAAAAAGTTCACAACCCCTCCCTATGAGAGTGTTTTAGTGAAAGAGAATATAACCTTGGAAAATCCTAATGATCATATTCATTGTTCTCCTAATATCTCTCCTATTTGCAAAGAAGATATTTTGGTGTTAGAAGAACCAATCAATGAGAGTCCTAGCTGTTTCTCTCCTTCTACCTCTCTTAGTGGACAAGACATTGATGGCCCTCTTTATGATCCTTCCCATACCTATCCTATTTTGGATGACATTAGGGAACAAATGAATGAAACCATAAACAATCCTGACAATCACATTTTTTCTCATCCTAATATCTCTCCTAGTTGTGAAGAAGATACTTTGATGATAGAGAATCTTAGTTGTCCCCCCTTCACCTAGGGAAATCCTTATTGAGAAATAAAAATTCAACCATTGATCATCCACCTACTTGCGATGAAGTCATCTTAGAAGAACCAATCCTTGAATTTCAAGAAAATTTGGTTTGTAGCTCTCCTAAAAACTCTCCTACTAGGGAAGATCACAATGGAGGAAAATGAGAATATTGACAATAGTAGTTCCTTAAATGAAGATGAGGAAGTGACACTAGAATCCCCTTCACTAAGAGGTCATAAAAATAAGGATGAGTCTTCTGAGGTTATGCACATTAGATACCCCTTGGAGTACTCTCACAAGCCTAGCTTATCATTTATTCACCACAAGTTCAAACCAAACTTGTCCTTATCCTCAAACCACCTAAGAACAATGTTTTGTAGCAAACGAGTTCCAATAACATTGCTCACACATACAACATGGAACAATCCACAACCAAAACAAACACCTTCAACATCCCTCCCATTTCTTAATCCTATCTTACTAGGTCCCTCTCGTTTAACTTTTCACTGTGGGAAGGAGTATGATTTTCTTTAACTTAAGAATACTCCCACAAAGGTATCCCTATGGGACATAATTTAAAATTCACCTAATTATCACACTATGCTTCAAGAAGCCTTGCAACAAGTTGTGGTTCCTTCTAGTGCAAACCTGAATGACATAGCAGCCATGATTCAAGGAATAAATGCTGACATTTTTTTCCACCATAGCTCCCTCATTTGGATGTGCAAAACCAATATCATGCTCTCATGATAATATCTCAATACAATACAGAAGGGATAAAAGGAACCCTTGTGGATAATGGCTCAACCTTAAATGTTTGTAGTGTGAACCTTTTGGCTACACTTGGTGTTGATAAATCCAAAATCCAACCTACCTCTTTCTCTATTAATGGTTTTGATAATGTGAGAAAATGACCACTTGGCATAATCACATTACCTATTAAAGTTGATAAAGTTACATTACAAACCCTGATCCATTTTATGGCTCATGATATTTCGTACAATATCTTTTTACGCAGACCATGGATCCATGAGATGCATGTTGTTCCCTCTACCCTTCATTATATCATGAAATATTTATACAACAACAAAGTTTATACAATCAAAGTCAATCCTGAACCATATAGTTTTTTGAACATTGAGATAGATAAAGACAATCCTTTGAAAACATTGACACCATCTACACAAGTCGAACCCATCGAGGAAATCATGAAGCTATTAGATGATGATTAAGGTTCCTTTGATTTCACACCTACATTCATGGAAGAATACAAGATCACAAAAAAAGACTCTGAAAATGGAAAGGAAAAAGCAAACTCTTCAAAATAATCCACCACAACCACTTTAGAATAAAGAACAACATACACAACAAACTTTGATGAAGCTAACTATAAACAATCTTTGAATCCTAAAGAAATGAAAAAGCTTTATGGAAAAGGTTATGAACTTATGAAACAACTTGGATATAGTGGAAAAGGATGTGTTTCTAGAGAACAAGGTATTCATGTCCCCATAGAGCCTAACACGTAAGATGCAACTCATGGTCTTGGTTATTGTCCCATGATATAAATAAAACCATCAAATAAGCCTTCACTTAATATCAACACTATAACAAAAAATACTTGTAAGCTGACTGTAACAATAGTGCATCGAAAAATATCCTTGCTTAATGTAAATTTCATCATGCAAAACCTTAATGGTTTTAATTTGTGAGATTTCACACCTTCCTTTAAAGAAGAGTACAAAATATCACAATCTAAAGAGATTTGTGTAGGTAGTACAACTAATACTAAGCAAGATATATCTTTGTCACAATATACCATAGCCACATCTTCTACTTTTAATCAAGAAAGTATCTTGTTGAGACTCCTCCAAGATCGTTTGATATCCCTCCTTCCAAAAACATGAAATAAATTCTACTACAAACATTCATTTTATGCTTATAATAGATTTCATGGCCATTCTACTAATGAATGTAAGGATTTGAGTAGTAAATTCCAACATATTAAGGAGTTTGGTGCTCTTTCTTATGTGGGGGCACCTCATTCCTCTAATTGATACTGATTTTCACTCTAGCATGCATCTCATTTTGGCTCACCTTTATCCTACACTAAGTGGGGGCAAGGGGTTAGATTGCCTTGTCCTTGTATGTCACTTGTCGTTGTCTCTTTTGGCTAGCTGACCACCTTTCATTTACATATAAGAGTAAGCTTGGAATGTGGGTGATGTGCCTTAAGTTGACTCACATGTGACATTTTGGGGGCAACCCTTTCCCTTTTTATGATGTAGCTTATCAGAAACATATGACTTGCAATATGGATTTATGAATAAGCTCTCAAGTCTTCTTCTAATTTAAAGCACTTGCTCACAGAAATGGTGTTAGCAACCACTTTAAAGTGGGGGCATACATAAACACTCATGTTTCATTGTGTGATTTTATTTCTTCTTGTGATGTTTTCTTTTCTTGGTGGTGTCATTAGGTTTTATTTCCTCTGAGAGCATGACATTTCCTTCCACTTGTCCTCTCTTGGAAACAAGATGAGACCTTTTACATGTTTCCTCTCTTGGAAGCATTGGGTATGATGTTCCCTAGGATGAGACCTTGTATCTATCCTCTCTTGGAGATTGTGGATTAAAAAATCCTTAGAGCTCCCTTCAGATTGGTGTTTATTTTTTTGCTTGATCTCGACCTGCACCTTATATGTTTAAACATTCTTGGCCTCCTTTGTTGAAACACCTTCACCTGCTTGCTCCACTTGTCTGCTGCATGCTCCTTGGAGGTAATTCTTCCCTTACTTTTTGTTCGATCCCCACCCCTTCACCACATGTAAGAATTTTGGGCCTATGGATCCCTCTCTCCTTTGTTTCTCCTCTGAGCTTCGCCCATGTGCCATGATTTCATATAGACTCATCCATGTGTCTTCGCCATGGGGATTTTTATCGAAAGGAAGGAATGAATGAGTATGAAGCTCTGTTTCTTTTCCATCTGTCCTAACCAACTCTATGGGGTGAGTGGCATGTGTCACCTAGAGAATTTTTCTACTTCTTTCCTAGGTCGACAGTCATCATTTGTTGAGGAGCGCATCTTTCTCAAAGGCGGATTTGTGTTATGTATCAAAATCTTTATGTTACAATGGCTTTATGGAATAATTGTGACAGATATCATTTCTTGTACTTGGGAATATTTTTTCAGTTACTGGCTCTTTGGCGATGGGTGTTCTATATATACTGCTTCTTCTCTCTAAGACAAGATTCAAAATTCACAATAGAGAGACTAAATATCTCTAAGCCTTTGTATTTGTTTTTATTATTGTTTTAAGACTTACAGATTGTGCCAATTGTTCGGCCTCTCAGTTTCTTAGTTAATATAACACTTTATATTGTGCTACTTGTCATACTAAGTAGTTTATCTACACAATTTTTTTAATTTCAATAGAAATTTGTTGTACATATCATGTCTCAAACTCTTCTTGTTCAGTAGATGTATGCGGAAGTTATACTTTGTTATTTTATTAACTACTTAGGAATTTCATCTCTATTTTCTCTTATTCCTAGACATGTAGATTGTTGAAAAGGCCCTCAAACCTCATCTGAAAGGAAGGTTTATCATGCCCATATAACTAAATCTTGGCACATCGCCTTAGGGATTGAACTTTATTTTAATATCCTCTTCTTTTTCCCATTCTAAACCCCAAATCGCAGAAGGATTCAACTTCTTTAAAAACTTGGAGGTTACTTCATTTAGCGCAATTAGTCCCCCATTAATTGAGTTTCCCATAAGGTTGTTTTCCTAGCAAATTTAGGCATCAACAATTCTCTTTCTAGAATGCCCAGTAGGACTTTTGAATGTATCTAAATCTTAAATGGGTGTATAATCCATAGACCTATAAGTAGATCCCAATAGTGAATAACCCTAGCCTACTAGTGCCAAGTTCCTAGTAACAATATGGACAAGAACTTGTCTAGTAAACGTCCCGACCCCTCCACCATCCATGTTGTCAATCGCTAAAAAAAAATATGTGGCATGGTATTTCAGAAGGTGTCTCATAGCACCAGTAGCACCAACCATTTGAGCTCCTATCCCAACCTCTACTTTGAAATCTATACCAAAATTTATCAGGGAAAGATCGAAGATGCCATTTGAACATTTGCAAGATGTGGCGAACATGTGTCTAGTACATGGTGTAACTGATCAAAATTTAGTGATAAGGCTACTTGCAGCCTCTTTTAAAGGAAGCACATTAGATTGGTACCACACTCTAGGATCCAATACCATCAGTACCTTGGACTAGCTTGGAGATCCTTTTATGAACAATTTTCAAACAACGGAGATTGATCCTCGCTATTCGAACAGCTAGTGACCATCAAGCAGCCCCCTCAAGAGGCCATGATAGACTTCAATGCTAGGTTCCACATGACTTGGAAAAGGATCTAGATCATGATTTTCCTACCTCTTGATTTGGCATTCACATTCTACCTGAAATCTATGAATTCCATATCAATGATGATTCAGTCTCTTGGTGAGAACACCTTACCGAAAGCATCTAGTATTGCTATTATAGTAGAGAATAATTTGATTGATTCTAGAAAGTAACCACCTCACCTTGTGATGCCTATACTTGTATAAATTTTCAGCTCTCTCCCTGGAGATAGCTTCAACCAGTGCATCTGGTCCTCCTCAATCTATGAATGCATATCCGAGCACACTGCAAAATGATGCTTCTACATCTAACTCTTCAAGGAATGAGATGAGAAATTTCAAGGAGTTGCTGCAAAAAAATTCAAAGGAAATAACTACCATCAAGCAGAATTAGTCCATGCCCTAGAAACCAGCTTACCATAATTACCAAGGTGAAAGATCTTCCTACCAGTAGAACCAGTTACAAGGAGGTATGTGCACAAATACACATGCTCAAACAAGTAATCAAATGGTGATGTTTCCTACTCCACTACATAATATCCCACTGAGTTCAAATAGAGAGTTGGTAGTAAGGCAAAATAATAACATTGATGATATCAATCCTTGGTGCTTCCCCTGCAATGAAGCACATATGCCCCAAAATTGTCCGTGTGGCAATCTACATCAAAGAGTGGTGGAACAGTGCATTCAAGGTGTTGCATCAAGTTTAGGAGGTTATGAATTGCTGGAAAAAAGCTACACTAAGAGGGGGGGGTGAATCAGTGTTGTGCAAAAATTAACTTCATTTACTTTTATCATCAAGCATTAGTAACATTCAATCATAATGCATAAACAATAAAATAAATGCAACACCATAACACCAAGATTTTCAACGTGGAAACCCTATTAGGGTAAAAACCACGGTGGATGGCCAATCCACAATTATGATCTGAGTATACACAAATGAAGATTACAAAAGGGGAATGTACTTGCATTCAGGCACACTGCTTAGAGTTCATTGCTCAAAAGAAAAGGCTCACTGCCATACAAGAGTTTAGATTAAAACCATCTGAAGAATGAACTAAGATGATAGCATCTAAAAATGCCTGATTATAGTTCTAGATTAAGTACAATAATAGATCTACTGCCTTACAGACTGATTTTGCATTTATGCCATGCTCTGCTCATACACACAACACATATCTATGCGCAAGTGAAACTATTCTTTATCACTCTTTTGCTCTGCTCTAACTCACAATTTGGATATTAACTGAACTCCTACATACTTCAAAATGGTATGGACAAACTTGTATATATATCCTTAACATAGAATTTATTTACACTTTGTCGACTTCAATAGGACACAATAAAATTGCAACTGTCGGCTCAAATTATGAGGAATATGCAATGCGTACCCTTGATGGTCGACCACAACTTGGCTAGGACCCAAACAAAGATATAAAAACATATAAATACTTAATTAATTACTTCTCATACATCCATGAATTTATACATTCATGAGGTCAGCCTTAATACAAGAAAAACTGAGAACAAGTCAACTGAATCTTCTAACTTCCACATGGACTGATACAAGCCAATGTGCTTAAGTAGAAATAAATATAGTATACCAAAAAATATTCCCTGGTATGCACAATACAAAATATTAATTTGAAATCTTCTTACATATCGATGAACACTGTGCTATCAGATACTTTGTTCTTCCTTGATAATCTTCAATCTTCCTATCGATATGAACGAATGATAGTGTGTGGATTTCATCATCGGTTAGGGTTGCCATCAATGAAAACACAAAGTGATACATGTATTGTCTCTTGATAAAAATCTCCCCCTTTGCCATTGATGACAACACTTAGTGAAAAATGACAAAGTGTTGGACCAATATCAAGATAAACTGCACAACTACCCAAAATTCCAAAAATGCAATTCACCCCTTGAGATGGTTGAAATTTTTTCACTCCACTTCTTCTCCCCCTTTGAAATCAATGAAAAAGGTAGGATTCACATGCCAAAAATGGATCAAATCATCAAAACTGTTGTGCAGAAATTGTTACTATAACTTACATGAGCTGAAAGATGTCTGCAAAGTCTTTCTTTAGTTGAATCAAATTTGTGTCCCAAATTATTTTGAGACTTTCCAGTATTGTGATATGACCAAAAATCAAATAATATTGTGTCTTTGTGGATTCCAGGTTGGTCGGATCAGAAACTCCTATAGATTATTCTCGTTCTTTTAGAGCACTTGACAATATGTCAATTTTTGGACAAATTATGCTTCGGATTTTACAAGTTCTGGCAACAATTTTATCATTTTCATGCTTCAAAACTTTTGTGTTATTGATCATGAACATTACTTCACCTTCTACTTTCCCAACATCACTGAATAGAAAATCAAATGCCTTAGAAATGACACTTAACTTATTTTCCAGATCTCTCACCTTTTTCTCATTTCCTTTAGTGAATTTTGAAAAAGACAAAAATGCTTTTTATATCTTACCACCTTCTGATAAAACATCCTTCACATTATTTATACATGTGGTTACAAGGATTTTATCATGGAAAATCATCTTTTTCATTCCATTGAACCTTTTAGTATCGAATTCATTCTTCACTTTTACCATGGTTGCCTTTTCTAACAACTCAAAGTGAGTGTCAACTGAGTTGATAAGCCTTTTTAGTTCACAAGAGGATGAACTAGTCAGATATTTTACATAGGATGGAATTATCTTCTCCAGTACTCTGGATGCTAGATTTAGTAATTCACCGTCCTCAATGTGTGATTTTAGTAGCTCTTCTCTGGCCTATGCATGAGCAATAGTAGCTACTTTAATTTTTTGGATTGGGCTTAATGTATATAGGTCAATAGGACCTTCAATTAGTTTTGGATCTAGTTCTTCCTTTTGTTCAACCAAAAATTTATTTACTACTTTAGTAGTGTCTCTTGTTTCATTCGGGACTACTTTAAAATTATCTTTCTTTTCCTCAACTCTTTCTTCCTCAGTTGAAGGTTTTGATTTGACTTCACATATCTCTACCTTATCAACTAATATATTCTTAGGTGCCTCAACATACATAGGGATTTCAATGTTAACAATAGCATCAACATTTCCTTCTTCTAATTCTTTCACCGGATAAGATGAGACATGATCAGCATGTATTTACTCAGTCACAACTTCAAATTTTTCATTCAACAGTATTTCCCTTATAATTTTCTCTGTTTCTTTTGTGACTTCCTCAATCTGACCAATCATGAGCTTATTAACCCTTGTTTTTCTTTCAAATTTCTTTTGGGACTTGTTCAAAAGTATCTTCATCTCATCCACAAACATCGTTGGACATAATTCAGCAAGAATCCTTTATCTCATTTGTTCTTCTTTAGTTCTAGAACTCAAACTTCTTGATTCCATAATGTCATACAAACACTTTGGTAGACTATGCATAATCTCAATCAAAAATTTATTAAAAACATTCATATGTTTTATCATCCTAAAGTGATTTTATATTTCCATCCTTAACCAAAGGATTTTCAATTGCTTTTATTGACATACCTAGTTTTTCAGTCTTTTCTTTCTTCTTTGCTTGGTCACCTTCACCAGAAGTATTCTCTTTTGTGACTATTGTTTCTTTGTGCCTTGATGCCTGATCTATTTTACTTCTTCATCAGATTTTTTTTTCTCATCATTAAAAATAGCCATATATACTCTCTTTCTCTTTTTCTTCCCTTCCTTTCTAGATCTCTTAGGCTATGTTTTTATAGGGGTAGGCTTTATTGTAGGGGCTGAATGAGATACTGAGCTTTTAGTGGTTCTAGTTTGGCTAGATGGCGCTGTCAGACTAGCTAATTGTGCTTTTGTTTCCTTCTTAGCAGCTTTCCTTTCTGCTTCATCTTTTTCCCTTTTCTTTTTGGCTTCTCTTATCAATTTTGTAGATATTCCCATACTCTCTGCACGAACTTCAACTTCTTTTCTAACTTTTTTAGTAACTACAGGATTTCTTAGTTCATTTTGCACCTATCTATCATTTTTTGCATATGTTCCAAATCTTTATTCTGTTGGATCTATTGGTTTTATTAGTATGTGTTGAGCATACATATCGAAAACTTTCCCATCGAATTTGTATCCCATGGGCATGATCCAAATTGTCCTGGAATCAACAGCCTCCATCATACATTTTTTGATCGTTTATGCATCTCCTAAACACATCCACATCTGGTGTTACTTACCGGTTAGGGGTTTGTATGATTTTCTTGATTGCTCCCCCTAGGCCAAAGGCCCAAGACTAATTCCTGAAGGAATTACCAGAAGCAAGTTCTGGTGTTGCCACATTTTCTTCAACCACAATAGAAGGCTCTTTCTTCACCCATTTCTTCTGCATCTGCTATCTAACTACATATGTAGTGAGTTTTCCCTTACCTTTGATATCCTTCTGCATGTGCTTCCTTTGTTTTACCAAACCTTTTCTATTCCAGTAATGTGTTCCAATATGACCAAATTTGTTACAATTGTAGCACACAATATTTCTCTTTCCAAACCATTTATCCCACTGATTTCGTCTTCATCTGCACTGGTTAGAAGTGTGGCCAAATCTATTGCATGTATAACATCTCACATTTATATGAAATTGATTCATCATACTTCTGCATTCATTTGACTTATGATCAATCTTGTGACACTTAAAATGTTGACCTGAGAATGATGGACCACTTTGATTCATTCTTCTTTGGCATTGAGCGACCATGTGTCCAAATTTATTACAACTGAAAAAATATCCATTAAATCTTTGAGCATTAGATTTCCTTACCATATACCCTCCAGATTTGTTCACTTGGTTTCCTTTTTTGAATCTTCTTTGCTCGGATCTAGAACTTTCTCCTTCTTCATATCCAAGACCTCGCTTGTCACCATGAGTCCTCTGACTTCCAATTAGTTCATCAAGCATGGAAAAACTAGCTTTGAACTTCTCTTTATACTCATTAGCAGTAGCAAGTTCTTTTCTGAGATCATCCAACTACTTTTCAAGTGCTTCTTCACAATTTTTAGATTGTTCCAATTCATCATCCAATCAGTTGCACACTTCAGATTTTTGTTTCATGGATTGTGCTAGTTCTCTTCATTTTTCTTTCTATCTTCAACCTCCTTGGTCATCTTGATCATGATGGATTACATCTCATGCTTTAGGACTGTATTGTCTTTGGTAATATTTTCACATTCTTCTATCTTTTCTTTTAGGGCTTTACTGAGTTGTTCTTCTTCAATGCTCTTACTGTCACTTTTCTTAATCTGATTGTAGAGTTCCTTTCTCTTTTCTCTAGACGTATTAATTTTTTGTTTCAAAGACTCAATGAATTTCTCAGCACCTGAGAGATTTTCTTGCAATTTATAAAATTCAGCCTTTGACTGATCAAGATCATCTAGGGCCACCAAAAGCTATTGTTGAAGATTTATTGAATACATTAGAACACCTTTCAGGATCTCCCCAAGCGGTTAGACTTCTTTCAGATAAACTAACTTTGATACCAATTGTTGGAAACAAGCTACACTGAGAGGGGGGGTGAATCAATGTTGTGCAAAAATTAACTTCATTTAATTTTATCATCAAGTATTAGTAACATTCAATCATAATGCATAAACAATAAAATAAACACAACACCATAAAACCAATATTTTATACGTGGGAAACCTGTTAAGGGAAAAACCATGGTGGATGCCCAATCCACAATTATGATCTGAGTATACTCAAATGAAGATTACAAAAAGGGAATGCACTTGCATTCAGGCCCACTGCCTAGAGCTCACTGCTCAAAATAAAAGGCTCACTTCCATACAAGAGTTCATATTAAAACCATCCAAAGATTGAACTGAGATGATAGCATTAATTGGAGAAAATTGTGGTTTCTGAATTACTCTTTAAATTGGGTTTGATGTACTTTTTGGGAATGGCTTCCTCAGTTCATCCTAAAGTGTCAATCGGGGAACGTAGTATTTTTAACTATGTTGTGGCAATATGTCGAAGAGTTGCAATTAACAAAACCAAGGGTTGATGGATGCAACCTAATATAATTTACTTATGGGAAAAATTCGGATTAACAGATTTCCTGTCTCAAGTGTGACAGGAACCTGTGAAGAAATAGTTCTGCACATAAATACATTACTAGCACTTAAAGTAGTAAAGTAAAAAAAAAGAGATCTATCTGAAGATAACGTTTCACAAAGTTAAAGTTGAACTATTAAAAACAAACCTCCAATAGTACTTAATGAAAATTAGGAACAATTTCATTAACTTATTCAAATTGCTCTTATGTTTAATGATCTGCATATACCAGCAAACAACTATTGAATGAATATAGATTGTAATGGTAAGTATTTGACAACTCGATACCGATTAATACCTTCATGGAAATAAATCACACAACAGAAGATTTAGACAACAATACAGTAATGAAATAATTAAACAACTTATAAATTCAAAGCATACATTACCACACACATAATCTTAATGCAATAATCACCAATCGATCAAGGAAGTGGGCCCTACCTTTGCTGGTCATTGGATCGTAAAACTCACATTCACAGAATTGTTCTACTATCGCTTCCATTCATCCAAACAACATAGACAAAGTATATAGAAAACCACCAGGGTTCTGCTTTTAATTATGTATATTGATATATAGTTTCAGCGTACATGCATATATATACATATTGAAGCTACCTATATGTCTACCAGTATTTCAGATGTAACCGATAAAAAAAATTGGTTGTTAGTGACTTTCAACCAACAACCTCTAGAAGATAATCAAAATATTTTTAAAGTCTTTTGAAAGTTTTCCAAGAACAGCATAGCAACCTAAAATAGAATGACTAATCTTTGACAAGTAAAACCAAAATGACAATATAACTTCAGCAATTCAATTATCCTTCCACCGATATCCTTCATGTGAACTGTCAACCATTAAACACTTCTTGTCACCAAAATCAAAAAGATAGTTAACAACAGTCAGCAAAATGGGTATTTTCACTAGTTTTAACCTTCTCTTCTATTTCATAAAATACCTTTTGTTCATTGACAAAAAGTGATAGGAACGAAAGGAGATACTAGGAAAGATGACAAGATTTGACACAAATAAGAGGTAAAAGGATGACACATTTTTCCCTCATCATTTCCCACCAGCTGAAGACCTTGCATATCCTCATGCAAAGAGAGTGCAGAATATAAACCAGAGAGAGAAGGGAAAAGTTTTTGTAGGGTATTGGCGACTTCTTTGACACACAATTGATGAAGTTCCTACAACTATTTTTCATGCTCCTGAATGGGTATCACTGATGTCTTGGGGGCCTATGCCTGGTTAGGTGCTACTTTCAACTAAATTATTTCAATCGCTTGCAATGAGTTGAGTGACTCTACCACTTAAACTTGATTTTGTACAGTTTAATTCTCCTTAATTAGCTTAGTCACCAAGTTCTACAGGCTACGGATGTCATCATTAGTGAGCAAGGGTTGTTCTTCCTCATACTCCTCTTTTTCCTCTAGCTCTTGGTCTATTTGTTATTCCTAGTGAAGGGTTTCAATATTCCCATGTTCTTGATTCTTCATATCTACTTCATACCCTACTCTTTCTTCTACTTGATGCTCTTCTTCTTGGGTAGTGTCATGCGGTGTTTGATCCTTAGGATTGTCAAGATCATTATAAATTTTGGCTGGGGAAAATTTAGTTTGAACAACATTTTTATCAGGAATATCTTCTTGATTGCATGACATCTTCTCTGAGACAAGGCAAAGCCTCAAACTTTTTCTCAAGCTCTTCCCCTAAAATAGGAGAATTCTGAGGTGGCATCTCAATTTTTTTTTTAGGTTCCTCTTGGTGTTGTGAGGGATCCTCAAGGTCTGTTGCTTGTTGCTTCTTTCTCTTACTTCTTCTCAACTCCCTATCAACAACTTTTGTTCTTTTAGTTTTTCGAGAGACTGTTGCCACTATCGTCAAAACCCCAACATCCTCAAGTGTTTATGAACCTAAAACACTAGCTACATTAGCCAAGTTGGCTAATTTGTCTATGGAATCAAGTGACAATTATTTTTGTTTTAAAACAACACTTGAAGTAGTCCCACTATGCCGTTTGTTTTCAATCCTAGGGCCAGGGGTAGAGACTGTGGTAACCTTAGGGTTAGGCTGTTTAGTACTTGAACCCTTAGCCTTTTTGCCACTCGACCCTAAGGTTTTCACTTTTCCTTTCTTAACACTATCAAGAAGAGCTTCAGGCTCCACACCTTTGGTGCATTTATTATCTTTTAAGCTTTCCTGACCCAACTCCTCCTCTAGGGTGTCAGTATATTTTCCTATACTCTAGGAGTCATCTTTAGTAGAGTGTGCTGAAGTAGGGAGGGTATCTTCAACATAATTCTCAGGGGTTTCATCTACAATGAATGAGTCCCAATCCCTAGGAGGTGGAAGCCTCTTCAATTCTCTTATGATTAA
The DNA here is from genome assembly GCA_007115665.2 of Sequoiadendron giganteum. Taxonomy (NCBI): domain Eukaryota; kingdom Viridiplantae; phylum Streptophyta; class Pinopsida; order Cupressales; family Cupressaceae; genus Sequoiadendron; species Sequoiadendron giganteum. Next base: position 950,660,591 of record CM021100.1, on the reverse strand, counting down.
CAATTTAATCAACCCATGATGTGCCAATGAATTCTCACTACCCTTCTGAATTGCTTTATGCATTTGCATTAAGGAAGAATATAGAAAGAAAGGAATGTTCATGAGTGCACCCCATCTCAAATGTATCATTAGTGAGAATTATTTTGCGTAAACATATACATACCTTCCTTCACAAGTCAAATACTGGATAACAAATTTCGTCACATTTTTCCAGGGAGCGGTGAGTGAAGATAACTTTGTGCCCTGACCTAATACCATTTCAACTGATTCTCCACGTGCTAGGAACTTCTTACGGAGGAATTTGAGGTCTTTCTTGCACCCAAAATTGTCAAGAAAATAATGTTCTCCTGTCAATGGAAAACCTGTGACATCTACTATACTTTTGACTGAGACAGGAATTTCTAGCCCATAGACTCATACCCACGTATTGTTGCAAGTTGTTGCGAGCTCACAAGCGAGTTTCTCATCAAACCCCCACAATCTCTTGAAATACACATCCCATCCTACTTGCTTGAATATTTTGTAGGCTTCAAACATCGTAGGAGCCCTTAAATCACCCATAGTTGTTGGCTCATAGCAGTGTCTGTGTTCTCCTACCATATCTTTACCAGGAGGTGCAATCCAAACAATTCACAGTTCAAACTTGGTAAAGAGTGAAAATGGTTTTGCAGAGACAACTATTACTAGGAATAGGACAAATTTTAACTGGTAGTTTTGTGTAGATGATAAGAATTGGTTTATGATAAATGATTAAAAAAATGGAGGTTTCTGGTTTATTATTTGAAGCAAATTGTAATGATTACAGTGGTATTAAGAGGGAATTTGTTATTTATGACAAATCATACTAGAAATCAATGAATATAGATACAATGAGATGGGGATTTTATGAAAAATACAAGCCATGATGGCAAATGTGACACTTCCCCCCAGCTTAGCAAGTTACCCATCCGTGAGTGATGTCACCATTAGTAAATGAACAAGAGGTATTTAAAGAAAATAAAAAATAAAAGGAAAGAAATGCAAAATACCGATACCGATGACCGTTGATGGATAGGAGTGGTGACATGGCAGCACATTTGTATGGTGATAGTGATGCCGATGCCAACCCACGATAATGATAGGGCAAAAGAGTGCAGTGTGGGAAGTATAGGCATGATGAAGCCGAATAGAAACAACCAACTGGAGAATGTTGCATGGAAAATAAAGGATGAGAACAACGTCAAGGTGGAGTACGGTGACTGACAAGGCGGCGGTCTTCTAACAGGAAAATGGCTCTTGGAAAAGAAGAGACTGGAAATTCAGCCAAGAGGTAACTGCATCAGCTCCTATCATGAGAGAGACAGGAACATAAAATCAGCTGAAGCAATGGTTGTTGGCTAAAACCCATGAACAACCACTGTGACATGGAGGGCACCAATATATGTGAAGGGTTGTAGAACCCGACTAGGTGGAAAGGACAATGCCAACTAGCCAAAACTAAAAGGAGCTCCTGACAACCAGGTGATAGGAACAAGCCAAGGCCAATTGCTGGGCGACAAGAAGAATAGGCCAGGAAGGTGGGGTGCCAACATTAAAGATGTTGCTTTGTCATGTGTTGTATGCCTTTCTTTCTCTTTTTCTTTTTCTTTTTCTTTCTTTTTTTCTTTGTTTCTCTTTTTTTTTGTTTAAATATCGATGATAGATTGTTGGTTGTCTGGTTTTCAATCTACCACCGCCTAGTGGCATCGAGAAATCAGTTTTCACCACTAATTTTTGTTTGTTTGTTTGTTTTTTTTTTAATCGACGATAGACTGCTGATTGTTCGGTTTTCAATCTACCACCGCCTAGTGGTTCCAATAAATTAGTTTTCACAACTAAGTTTTAAAAATAAAAATAAAAATAGAAGTGATCAATCTCAAAGGAGCCTAAAAGGAACAACAATAAGTTAATGTGCCACCTCTAAAAAGAAAGCTTCTTTGGAAAGAGGCTTCTTGTAAAGGTTGAGGTGGTGACCATTGATGAGAAGAGATCATCTTTCAGAGTCAACTATGTAGAGATGAAGAATGATATTAGCATATACGGTATGAATCTCATAGGGCCCCAACCAGTGTGTGTGAAACTTTCCTTTGAATTCTTGGAAATGAGAGTCATATACGAGTGTCGAATCACCAGGTTGAAATGACCGTTGGTGAATGTGGTGGTCATGCCATAGAGCATGCTATTTCTAGATGATCTCGGTGTGGAAGAGTGCTTCCTGGCATAATTCATCTAAAGAATGTAGTTGGTCGATGTGTGCCTTTTGTGCATTAGAAAGATCCATATCCAATTTTAGTGCAGTGCAAAGAGATTTAATCTCAAACTCAATGGGAAGGATTGCCTTCTTACCATAGGTGAGCTCATAAGGGGTCAGACCACTAGTGATCTTTCATGTTGTTCAATAGGCCCACACATCCTCAAGAAATCATGTAGCCCAATCAAGTTTATGAAGAGCAACTATCTTAGTAAGAATATTCTCAATCTCTTGATTGGTGACTTCTACTTGCCCATTGGCTTGAGGGTGATAAGGTGTGGACTTGCGGTGGCAGATTTCATATTTGCGAACTAGGGTAGAAATGAGCTCTGATGTAAATTGTGGTCCCTGATTGGTGGTTATCTTGCATGACACGCCAAATCTTGGGAAAATCTCAAAATACAAGAAGTCGACTACTTTTGTATCTCTGGAATGCTTTAGGGCTATCAATTCCACCCACTTGCTAACATAATCGGTATATACAAGGATGTATCCCTTGTTTTGTAATGGCGGGTTGATTGGGCTAGAAAAATAAAGTCCCTACTTCTTGAATGGCTCTATGGAAAACTGTGGATGTAAAGGCATCTCATCCGAGTGTGTGGGTCATCCCATGTGCTGAAAGTTGTCACAATGATGAAAATAGCATTTAGAATCCTTAGGGAGTGTAGGCCAATAGTAACCTATAGTGAGAATCTTCTAAGCAATCCGCTGAGTAGAAAAGTGTCCTCTGGATGGTTCTGTATGACATGCATGAATTATATCAAAGACATCATCTTCGATTACACAATGCCCCATGATATTGTCAATGTCGATGCAAAAGAGCAATCCATTCATCCATGTATACTGTCCACTAAGTCTACCTTCTTCAATATAGATATGATGGGTGCAGGTATCAGGATGAATGATACACATGTCTTGGTATTCCCAAGCGAAGGATTATTTTTTCATTCTAAACATGGTAATAAGATCTTGGATTTGTTCAGGGTTTAGTTTTGGATTAATATTAAGTGTGCGATTAGGTAGAGTTTCCATAGCGACAGATTGTGTTGGTGAATCAATAGATAATACTTGTAAGGCAGATGGCATATTACTCGAATTTGAAGAAGATAAGAATGAACCATATAAGAAATTATGGGGTAATAACTGATGCAATGTGATAAAGTTTTGAACAGATTGTGAACTACCTACCAGTGCAAAATCCCCAAAATGACATTGAGTATTTATACCTGAATGGAGGACCATGCTTTCAAATATTTCATTAAACGTATACCTATTCTGAAGGAAACTAATAAGAACATTATCCTCAGTAGGCTCTTCCATATCTAAGGCTTTATCAATTGTTAGGATTGGTAATGACTCATCCAAGTCACTATCAATCCAAACGGGGTCCTCTATTTCCAACAAAGGTTGTGCTGGCGGGTATAGAATTAGTTGTTTCTTGTGCTCACCATTGGAAATGACCATGTTCCCTGATTGACAGTTGATAAATGAATCTATCGCTACTCACCAAGGGCATCCCAAAATCAGGGGTATCCCCCCAACTTAATTTTTGGTTGCAAAATCACAAATTCAGTTGGGTATTCCCATGAATCAATAGAAAGGATAACATCTTCAATCATACCTTTGGGTTTGACAAAAGATCAATCTGCCATTTGAAGAACTGTAGGAGTAGGCCTAAGTCCTTCTAATGACATTTATTATTTTGTTTCATTTGTCATTACATTAATTGCAACACCCAAATCGACAAGGGTATTAGGAATACTTACTTTACCAATGGTTACCTTTATGAATGGACTCCCTGGATCGGCATACTTTTGAATGGTAATGTTTCCAAGCAGAAGGTTTGCCAATTGTCTAATGACTTGAACCATTTTTGGGTCTTGCTTCTTCTGTTGCTTCCAAGTACATAGATCACAAATTGTTTTTGTATAGACAGGAATGTCTTTGATGGCTTACAACAAAGGAATCTTAATGTTAACATTGTGCAACACATTAACAAAATCGAACTCAAGTTGAGAATCCTCCCTTTCTATTGGTGCAGATTGAAATTGTTCGAGAAAAGGGAGGTCTTTTTAGTTAGCTTGGTTTCTAACTCCTCATTGATTTCAGAAATGGTGGGCCCTGGAAGAGCCTTCCCTGACCTTAACTGAACTCCATCTACTTCTAATGTATTTATGGGATAGGTGGAGTAACTTGTTGTCTTATTATTATATATTGGTTGGGTGGTCTTATTGTTGGGGTTGGGGTTGGGCTAGGATGGCATTGATGTAGGTCTTGGTGGTTGGGTTGGATTAATAGGTGGGGCGGTTGATGATGGAAAAGCTGGAGATTGTGGTTGTTGATATGGGTTAATCATAGGAGGAGGAGGAAATTGTGATTGTGAGGGGAATGGTTGTTGGTATGCAGATGTTTGTGGTGTTTGTGGCCTCCATGCCTGTTGCCACGGCTGTGAAGTATATTGATACTGAGGCATCCACTAAGGGTATGGGGGTTGTTTCCAACCCCCATACCATCTCATTTGATAAGAGTTGGGTTGGCTTAGTCCTAGGGAAAGATAATCATTCATCATGTTGGGGTGCATTTCTCAGGGTGGAAAGGGGCACCTAGGGGCCAGATAATAAACAGTTTCTTCAGAATATTCCATTTCCGTTACTCCTACAGGAAGAGTCCTCAAGGTAGAGTTCTTATAAACTTATTCTAAAGATGATATGTTTGTCCTATTGTATGGGCAATCCTCACTACCGTGTCTTTTGCGACACGTTGGAACAAACACAGCTAGGGCCTTTTCGACTTCTTCTTGTTTCCTATGGGTGTAAAGAGAGTTTATTTGTTTCCTCATATGACTCAACAAATTTGTTTTAAGGTCTTCAAGTAAATTTCATATTTCCCTTTTTCTGATACCTGTTGCATTGGCTGCAACATAAGGCTTACTTGGATAGCTCCTTCCCGAATGTTGCGACCTCAAATAGTTCCAACAAATATCACAAATATTGCAAAATTCTGTTTTAGAGATATTCCCTTTTCCTATTAAATTTAATGCTTCCATAACATCATCTCTTATCCCTCTAAGAAATAACATTTTAATGGTATCATCATTTAGTCCCTTCTGACGAGACCATTGAAGACTAAACATAAAATGTTCAAGGTAGTCTTCTACAGACTCATCTTCCTTTGGATTCATGCGAAAGATCTCATCCCAAACCTCCTTTGTCTTGCATTATTCCTAGTACTTGTTCAAGAATAGCTCCTTCAATACCATCCATGTTCTAATGTTCAGAAGGTTCATAAACCACCGTAGGGCGACATCCTTTAATGTAGCTGGAAACAGTTTAAGTTTTTATGCATCATTTTGGTAGTCATAGTTGTGACACGAGAAATCAAATTCAAACAAGAACATGTCATGATCTTCCATTGAAATACCACAAAAAATGGGCAAAGCACAATGAGAAATATTTTTCATAGGGGCATCTCTTCTAGGATCTGTGATTGGAAACTCAAAAGTGACTGGGCTATTGTTGGCCAATGCCCTATTGCGATTGTTGTCATTTTTTGTTGTTGTTGTCATTATTATTTTTATTATTGTTGTTGGGATCCATGAATTCAACTGCCCGCGGAGTAAAATAAGTTTCAAATGGATTGTGGTTTTCTTTGGCAAATGGACCAACTTGACCCTCGTAAAATTTTTGGAGAATTTTTTCAATTTTTTTTTGTAATATATCAGAAGAGCTTGGTTGGGTATTTGTGGGTGTCTGGATAATAGTGGTCTCAATAACACATTTCTCAAGATTAGGTTAAGGAAATTCTAGTGATGGAAACTTACTTTTTGGTTTCTCTTGAGTCAAGGTACTTGTCTCAATGGGTGACTTGGACTTATCCTGCAATTCTTCATGTTGTGGGCTATTAATGGATGGTGCTGATTTCTTTTTGGATTTTTCAAGTTGCGAACTAATTCCCTTTTATTTTTAATAAATATTCCTCTATTGTCCCTATTATGATTCATGCACCTAAATGAGCTATGACAAAGCAAACCAAGGGTAATTATCCAAATGAGGTCGACTATCACGTGGATTTTCTTCTTAGTGCAATGCTCCTAACTTGGTTCACTAGAAATTCAGGTCTTTAACACTGTTCCCTGGCAACGGCGCCAAAATGATTGCATAAAACCGTGGTTTCTGAATTACTCTTTAAGTTGGGTTTGATGTACTTTTTGGGAATGGATTCCTCAATTCATCCTAAAGAGTCAATCTAGGAACGTAGGATTTTGAACTCTATTGTGGAAATATGCTGAAGAGCTACAATTAAAAAACCAACGACTGATGGATGCAACCTAATATAATTTATTTATGGGCAGAATTTGGATTATATGACTTCCTGTCACAACTGTGACAGGAACCCGTGAATTAACAGTTTTGCATAGAAAAAAATTATTGGCACTTAACAAAAGAGTAGTAAAGTAACAAAATAGAAATCTATCTGAAAATAATGTTTCACAAAGTTAAATTTGAACTACTGAAAACAAACCTCCAATAGTACTTAATTAAAATTTGGAACAATCCCATTAACTTATTCAAACTGCTCTTATGTTTAATGATCTACATATACCAGCAAATAGGTATTGAATGAATACAAATTGTAATGGTAAGAATTTGACAACTCGATACCAATTAATACCTTCATGGAAATGAATCACACAACAAAATATTTAGACAACAATACAGTAACGAAATAATTAAACAACTTATAAATTCAAAGCATACATTACCACACACATA